>MU225293.1:1320624-1341378 GCA_018584345.1 Thuja plicata | reverse complement strand
TAAGAGCATTAGTGCATAAGCAGAATTGATCAAACAATTGTGTCATATGCAGCAGTTCATTTTTTGATATAGTGTATATCAACTATCATAAGGTTGTAGCCTTCATCCTACTGAGCAGTGAGCTTCTTGGACAGTGAGTCCTCGCCCCTAACAGGGTTATTTGTAAAAGACTCCTAACAAGGTTAGACCCCTAACCAGGTCATTGTACTTGCATTGTAAAGACTACTCCTAATAGGGAAAAGGAACTTTAACAGGTTCATTATACTAGTGCAATATTTGTGGGTACTAATTCCCACCGGGGTTTTCCTCTAATCAAGGTTTCCTCGTAATCATATCATGTGTTATGTGTTCTTGAATTATGCTTCATTTGATATGTATTTGGTTTATGTTTAAAGTTGCAGAAATATAATAAATAGACAAACACTGATACACCCCCCCCGCTCTCAGTGTTTCCAACAGATGATGCAAGAACTAAGATGTGTCTAGGATGATTAGTATGCTCCTACAGATTAAGGATAACTTGATGTATGCAAAGATTAAGGGTTGCTTTCCCTAGTGTAAGATCAAATGGATGTCACTGTCTACCTAAGATAGACTTGTGGTCTCTGGCGGATGAGATTCTCTGTCAATGCAAACCAACCTTTTGATCAAGGTGATGAGGTTGAAAAGGCAAATGGGATTATCCTCAACAATGCTTAGTAAAGGACACTTAAGGATGGGGGTATCGATTAAGATGTAGGTTTTAATAAACTCAAAAGGGGATGCACTAAAAAGTGAAGGATGTGATCAAGGATGCTTTGTATGATGATTATGATGATGCTAGGCTGACTAGGATTGGAGTGGATCATGAAAGATTATGTTGGGATGAGTGTGTGATGTGTTTCTAAAGATGACAACCTAAGGGAGGTCCTAAAAATGCAAGCTAAGTGAGCTTAAGAAGAGGAGAAACTTTTGTTTGTTGTGGTAAACCAGCTAGTCATATTGCTCAAATCCAAACAAAGTAGATTTTAGATGATATTTGCCCATGAAATGAGCAACCTTGTTGTTGTAGATCACTTTATCAAATTCTACCCGTTTATGAATCTCTTGTTTGATGGAATCAATGATGTGTTGTTACTTGGTAGCCTCTTAGGTTGTGTTTTTCTATTCTCTTTGCACGGGTGGTAACAGAGTATTTACCTTCTTATGCTTCTTGGAATCAGTCATGTCCTATAAATAGATCTAATTTTGGATGAATAGTTGGAGGTTTTAGGACATATCTCATAATAAACCAAATTTTGAAAATTAGAGCTCAAGGTAATCTCACAAAAGGGAGTTGTTTTGATGATTTAGCAAAGGCTTGATTTCTGTTTGATTTTCAATAGGTTTGTTCCATGGCAAGAACTAGTTTCAACATAGTCAAACCAGAAAAGAACAAGCATGTGTTTGAAAATAATCTGACAAGGGACAAAGCAACCTTGAAGGATACAAGCAAGTGAAAAATTTGAATGTTGGGTATTTCATTTGTGTTTCGGATTTGTCAATGTTGCTTAAACACTTCAAGCACACATCTACCTAAGGACTTGGCTTCAATGAAATATTATAGACCCATTCCTTGGTAGTCCTTCAGCTCACACAAGAGTGTCACCCCTGAAAGGGAGCGCATGTTTTTTGCATTTTTCTAGGTATTGTTGCCATGCTACGAAGATCTCTTTCGCAACACAATACCTTGGGACACATATGATGGGGATCTTGGGGGAGGATTCTTCCCTCTGCTTGTACTATAATAAATCACCATTCAGAGGTGAATCGGGTAGCTTCTATGCCTAAAGTGTTTAGTAAGTGTCTCCATTCAATTTTATCCTCTATGTCCATGCAAGCACAATTCAGGCGTATAGCCCATAGAGCGTCTTAACAAATGTGGTCACGTAAATGTGATTGAGACCGCGAGGCAGCATTTATGTTAGATGAGAGCCGAGTATAAGCTCAAATGCCAATTGACTCATGAGGCTTTAAACCCAAAGAGTAAATTTGATTAACGTGAGTTAGAGTGGTGTGGCTTACACCTCATTCTCGCGTGGGTCATTCCCAGGAGATTTTTTCCTCAACCGGCAGACCCATCTAAATGATTAACTTGAAAAACATGGATTGGAGATGAGAGGGGTCTAGAATTCTAATTTTCCCACAAGGAGAAAAGAGAATACTCTCCTACCCAATGTCATTTTCTCCCAAACACGCAAGACAAAGTTTTGTTCTTTCCCAAAAGATTCAAATGATTAACACAAAGCAAGTGTGTCTAGGTTTTTGATCTTCACAAAAGGGAAGAGAGTATAATCCCCTAACACTTGCTTCAGATAATAAAAAGAAATATAGCTAATTAGTCTATGTGCCTAAAAAAAAGACTATCACAAACACGATCGTTTGGTCAATTTTGCTTTGAGGCAACCTGCAAGACAAACGTGAGTAGTTTTGAATTGATTTCTTTGGCCAGTGGTGCTGCAAGACAATTGATTAGTAGTTTAAATTTTAGCCTTTGACAAGTGTTGAAAACATAAAAAACCACTTAACAATTGTTAGCAAATGATCAAAATAGTTTGTCAGAGTGCAGACGTCGATTTAGGGTGCAAACATTGGTTCTATGTTTTAGTTTAAAAATGATAGAATGCAGGAAAATAGGCTAGAGAACACAGAAAACCAAAAAATTGCTATACCAGTCAGAGATGCCGATTTGTGAAATGTAGACACCGATCGATGATTTTCTGAACTGGCTTTTGCGCAGATGCCGAAACCTAAATCAATGTTTTTGCAGACGCTGTTGTACCTGTAAGCTCACAAAGACATAGCAAAAACAAAAAAAAAAGTTACTTTTTCCTCTTTCTTAGTCCTTAATTTGATCAAATTTAGCCATTTGTGATTATCCAAACAATTAAAAGTTAGTATTCTTTTATATTTTATCAAGATTTGTTCCCTTAGTAAAATTTTGACATTATAACTGCTTGTTAAATTGATCTCTGCTAAAAAATAGAAAGCTAGAATACTGAAAAGTAGTGGGAAAACCAAAAATATTGATAAATAACAACTTATGTCTGAAAAAATATCAAATTAACAATGTCAGATGGAGATACCAGTTCAGTGCACACACGCTGGTTCAACACAGACACCGAACGACAGTTCAAAGAGAACTGGCGTTTACGCACACGCCTCGGCATAAAATGCAGACGTTGATCCGCATGTTTGGAAAAATTTGAAGAAAAAAGACAAGAATTTAGAATGTTATTAAGGATGTGGGTCCCACCAGATGTCCCAGAATGTAGTATGAGGAAATATTCTATCTATTGGGAGCAAGCTCAAACATGACAAGTTAGTGGGTTAGCACATAAAATTCATGAATGAAGCAAGAACCAAACAAGACTTCAACATAACATCGAGTTGAGCTAAAAACATGTAAAATGCACCCTATTCTACTTATTTTATTTTCTCTTTTTGATGGATTATGGGTGTGCTCTCTCAAACACAAATGGATCAATGCCCCAATGCAATGCAAGATTTTATAAGCAAGAAGAGAGATTCAAGAGCTAGTATAAAGAACTAGTCTCAAATCTTCTTCAAGATGATAGATCAATCTATAAAATGATATGTATATGCAAGAAACTATGATTCATTTACCAAATTCAAGCCTAGCATGCGATTTCTAAGTGATCTAAACATGAAAACATGAAACTAGCAATGGAATTCTAATATTAAAATAGCATGATAACAATGCAAATGAGAGATGAAAAATGAAGAGGAGAAGGCCTCTATTTATAGAGTTTTGGAGGAGAAGAAGAGGGCTTGGATGATGTGGCATATATGTGGCATCCACATACGAGCCACATAAGGGACACATAGGCTTGAGGGGATGGCCAAATTTAAGTCAAATATAACATTTAATATTTAGTGGCTCAAGAATTCCGAGTGGGAGACAAACTTGTAAGAAGAATTTAAGAGGAATGGATGACCTTTTTGGAGAGAATTTCCCCATGTGGGTGAGCATTCCATTAGACTTAAAATGGTTAGGAATCATCCTTTAAGTATGATTAAAGGATAGTTAGGTAGGGAAGCATGCTTAGGAAGTGAGGTGATGGGAGTAGAGTAGGAATAGGGTAGGCTTAGGGTAGGTCTCTAGGTTGGATTAATAGGTTCCTAGCTAGGATTTAGATTATAATTCAAATTAGATTTGAATAAATCATAGTTTAGAATAATTAGAAATATGGAGGGATTTTAATAAATATAAATTTATTAAAAAGGGGATTTTGTGAGGCAAATGTATTTAAATAAAATACATTGAAATAGTATTTGATCATTGATAAATACCAACTATGAAACTATTTAATTAATTTAAATAGTTAGAAGAGAAAGGGAAATTAATAATAATAATAATAATAATATTTTTGGATGTCTACACCATCAATGTCAAAGGGGGAGATTGTTGGATGATATCAGTTTTGGTTACTGATCATGTTGTTGATATTCATGTTTTGTCACTGATGCCAACCTATATTTTATTGGAGAGAACAGACTGGTTATTTGACTGGAAGGAGTGTATGGACACTGTACAAATGATTCAGAATGGTCGAAGTTGGATTTATGTAGAAGGATGTGTGTTGACCTTATTCCTAAGCTCACTTGGCTTTATATTACATATTGCGGATGTTACAGTTGATTTGCTGAAGACTGGTTTCTGGACTGTAACTGTGATTCTGGACAGAGCAGGTCTCTGTGTTTCTGTTATATCTTTCTGGAAAAGATATTTTAGATTATGCGAGCTTAATAGTGGATAGCCGACATATGTTGGAATAATGGGTTGATTTTAATTTTTGTTTGGTTACTGGTGACGTCAGTTGTGGTGTGTATTTTGAAGAAGACCTATTTGCTGGCCGACTTCAGACAGTAGCATGTAAAATGAATTGTGAGCGTAGATTGCAGATCTGGAAGCATAATTGATGGATTGTAAATGATGTTTACTTGTTATAGGTACCATGTGTATCTTAGCAAGGGGTTAAATAATTATTTGCATATTAGAAATCTTTAATTGGCCGACCTAATTAATTATTTGTGTATGAGGAAAGCTTAAATGACCGACCTAATGAATTATTGTAAGAGGGTATATACGAGTGATCTTTTATTTTGAAAATATGTGACAGAGATTGAAAAGAAGAAGAACTGAAATCTGCAATGCTTGTTTGGCTGTTGGATGTAGAGAAAATTTTATGAGAACACTTCATTGGAATTGACCAAGCAAAGACAGTTGCTATCAGACAGTTCATTGGATTGTGTATTTTCTTTCTACACTTGTTTGGATTGTAAATCCTTGAGGGTGGATTTAACCTTCTTTGGGCAGTGTGCCTTGGCAGTGAGCCTACTATTTCTTTTGACTCCTAACAGGGTTTGTCTCCTAACAGGGACTATGTACTGTAATGTTGTAACAAGCTCCTAACAGGGCTAAATCTTTTAACACTGATACTATACTCTCAGTACATTATTTGTTGGTGTTAATTCCCACCGGGGTTTTAACTTTTATAGGGTTTTCTCGACAACAAATATTGTGTTATGGTGTTGACATTTACTGTGTTATCATTTACATTTGCAGATTTTGTTTATAAAGTTTAAAGTTTAATAATCTATATCACAACTGATTCACCTCCCCTCTCAATTGTCTTGTGGAATATTATTCCTAACACCTTTTCATTGCATAGGAGTCTACCTGAGAATGTCAAAAGAGAATTATTACTAGGATCCTCAATTTTCTCTCACCTCTCTAAGGCATTGTGTAATGTTATTCTACTTATCCTTAATGACTTGCTTGTTTTTCTTATTAAAAATGATTTTTTTCATTTTCTTTCCCATTATGGTTGATGTGAGGACACATCAAGCAATATTAGCATCTTTATTACATGATTTGGATAAAATGGCTTGGTATGCATCAAATAGATTTTTCATAATGATTCTTTCATTATTATTTTTGGATGTTCTTATCCCCAAAGTTGTCATTATCTCTCTAAATTTAGGATTTTTAATTATATCAACAACTAATTGACATCTTCCACTTTGATTTAAGTTTCAAAATAGTTATTCTACATTCTTCTAGCCATTCTTCTACATTTTCTTTCAGAAATTTTATCCTCCGTATAATTCAAAATATTTTCATCAATGCCTTTTAGAAACTTTGGGTTTCTACAAACTATTCTAGGAGGTGTTAATATTGGTGCATGCTCTTCATTTTAATTACGTGGATTACATGAATTAATCACATCAAATTCAATTGGTGTATCTTGTCCAATTTTATTGGGTGCATTCATTACATAAATTTCAAAATGTCTATATTCATCGCATTAATTAGGTGCATTCAAAGGATGCATTTGAATTGGTGTATGTTGATCATTTTGATATTTTCCATTCATGATATAAATTTTAATTGTTTCATGTTTGTAATGTTCATTAGGTGTATTAGATGACGTACCTTGACATAATCTCCTCATACACTCCCTTTGTCTTTCCTTTGCTGCCTCTCGTTGTTCATTTGTTCCTCTTTTATTTTTCTGATTGTTGATATTGATTATCCTATGTACATAACATCATCATGAATATCCAAAATCAAATATAAAGAAAACAAAAAATGAGCATCATTATGTGATAATCTAAATTAAGAATGATTAAATAACTTCAAAAACAAACCCAAAGACAAGACAAATCAATCATAAAAAATGCAAACTTGGTTGTTACAGTCATAGAAATAATATCTAAAACAACAGTTGGACCTTGAAAAAAGTTGCAATATAGGTTTTTAGGCAGTTGGGCGTAAAATGTTAAGGCTTTTTCATAACTCGTACGGGTTATGGAAAACTTGGAACCAGAGAGAGAGAGAGAGAGAGAGAGAGAGAGAGAGAGAGATGTGTATATGTATATATGTTTATATATTCATATATACATACATATACACATATAATATATATATAAGTATATACATTAGTTGTGTGTAGTAGGTTTACAAGCATACATTTTTATTTCTTCATAACCCGTGCGAGTTTTGATGAACTAAAAAATGATTCTTTTTGTTCTACATAACCAGCACGAGTTATGTAGAACTTGAAATGGTACTTTTTGTTTCGATAACCTGTGCGAGTTATTTAGCACATAGGAACCCGTATTTTTTATGAGTTGGTAAAATGATCCTAAGGCTTGAAAGCTCATTTTCCCTCCATTTTTGTCCCTCTACACATTCTTTTATCTTCCAAAATGATTTATCCACTTCATTGTCATCAGGTTTACAAATGATCAAGTGGATATATCTAAAATTACCACCATAATCTCACGTGTCTTCTCTTCTTTCTAACCATATAAAGTTTTCTATTTTTTGACACCATTAGCATAGTATTTTTTCATTTTCTTTACGAGTGGCTTGAAAGTCCTCAGAGACATGTGTCTACCTTTTTTCTAATAACTTTTGATACATTTGACCAAATTAAAAAAAAATACATATTATTGTTCTTCACTTCATTCTATAAATTTTTTTCCAAAAAGTTTGTATTTCTGATTATTTTGATGCAAGTTATGCTCAGCGCATGAACATGTACAAGATTTTTAGGATGTGGTCACTTAAAAAATCATAAAAAAAATACTTAACAAAAAATTTCAAAAAAAATACACAACTTCTATATCTCACTCTTACCTATTATCCTACCAAAGGGGTTTTTAAAATACTAAATATAACTATATCTTTTGTGAAGCGCATGGAAGTAGCTACGTTACATGTTTTATCTAAAAACTCAGGAATAATTTTTTGTGTGCAATGGGTTTGACCATCTTAATATTATCCATTTTTTAACAAAATTAACTATTTTAGAAACTAGATTCAAAGTACTACAATTCTTATTCTTTGCACAACTCCTAGTTTTGAGTGCATGATCCTCAAATATTTCTGCGAAGTTCATGTTTCCTCGATTTAAGAAAAAAAAAGTGGCCACTTATACTCCCTTTATGTTCACCATGTTGGTGTGCACACACAGACACACACACACACATACCTATATATATGTGTATATGTATATCTACATATATATCTATATATACATATACACATACACATACACATACACATACACATACACATACACATACACACACACACATACACATACACATACACATACATACATATGTGTGTTGCTATCTATTTTTTATTTGAATTTTTTAGGTTTATTTTGCTAGCAGGTTATTATTATTATTATTATTATTATTATTATTATTATTATTTGAATTAAAAGAACCTAACAAGGAGCTTGCACCTTACACAATCATAGTTTAGAGGTTTCAAAGAGAATATTTGAATGCCATTAGCGATACACAAACAACACAATATGTGTTGTCAAGGAAAAAAAGGAAACTACACTTATCACAAAGGCTAGAATCTCCCCAATAGGAAGGCCACTCTCAGACTGCAATTGGAGAAGAGAAAGATTTTGAAGAATAATTCTTCCTACACATTTGAAAAAGTGTCCAGGCGATGCTATTCTTAGAATCTCCAATGAAAGAAACTCCTCTAGGGAAGTTGTCATCACAACATCCAAGGTGGTAAGAAAGCTATGCAATGAAAGAAAAATCTTGGAGTTGTTCGGGAGTAGAAGAAAAAGGCGAGGAATGGTTCACATGGCCAGAGGAAGATGCACCAGTAGTTGGAGGTCCATCACCTAGAGTTTTAGAAGTAGCATGATTCAGATTAGTAGCAAAAGCATAATCTATATAAACAACATGGGAATCTCCCGTATTTATAGCAGGAGCTTCATCCCCATCATCATCCTATGAAGAGTCCTTAGAGGTGGAATAAAAAGGGATTTAGAAGCATAGACAGTCAAATGATCCATATTTGCATCCTTCCACAAATTAGCTACACCTTTCCAACGTAGAAGAGAACAGTCAGTAGACATATGCCTAGTAGATTAGCAACACTCATAATAGAAGGGAAGGCTCTCATACTCTAGTGCTGGAGTCCATGGCCTCTCCCCAACCATGAGCACCGCATCCCCTAGTAGTGGTATGGAGATATCCATATCCACCAAAATGAGGGCAAAAGTAGAGTGCCCCATTATGGCCATAGCTTCATCTACCTTTAGGAATTGACCAATAGAGTTTTGAATGACCTAACAATAAAAAATCTCTCAGCAATGGCATTGAAGATGGGAAGGTGAACCCACATTGAGCGCATATTAAGTAGTTTAGTAAGAGGGTCGAAGTAGACAGTGCATGGTTTGGAAGAAAGAGAGTGATTCCCCCAAACCCATAACTTGTTCAACACCAAATCACAATCTTTAGAAGAAGAAAAATAAAAAATAAAAAAACACAAGAATTAATAAATAAATTTTAATAAAAAATATCACTTTAAATTAACATTTTTAAACTCATCTCTCAATTAAGACTTTTTCATAAATAATTCAAGAAATTACAAAATTCTCACTAATTAAGTGGTCTCCAATCTTGAAGTTTAAATTGAAGCTATATATTACCATGGTAAAAAGTAAACCCACATATTTTTACTAAACAAAATAAATGCTTGAAAATTGTTTTAGGAGTAAATCACTACAAAATATTTGATTAGCTAGTTCTTTTTCTCCTATATGCCATTCTTATTATGTTTCACTCTATTCTTCTTTCCCTCTTCTTGTTCTTTACTTTCTTTATTTTTCATTATTCTTCTCTTCTCTTTTTTTCTTGTTTTCACTCTTTTTGTTTGCTAGCCTTTATCATGAGTTCTTTATTAAATTTCTTTCCTTTCCTCTGTGATTTTTTAGTTGGCTAGATTTTGAGATTCTTTGTTTTTAATATTTAATAATTTATAATTATAGGTGTTTGTGTTTTTTCGCTCTTTATAAGCATAGATCTGCAATTCATTAATCACTTTTACCTGAGCCTGATGATGGATCGCTGTTGTGATCAGAAATGTCACTTTGAAACAATTTATTTTAAAAGATTTATCAACAATAGATTCTTATGTGATAAGTCAGGAGACTTTGATAGAGTGCAATTTGTCACTTCAGTGCTCCTTCCCAGAGAAGAGTTTGTAAAAAGAATTAGAGGTTTTCTTCGATGATATGTGTCTTGACATTGTTGAGTTGACTACGCCAACATCATAATATTTCATGAAGTTGGCCCCTACTTTCACGAGTCAAGTTTAGAAGTTTTTTTTTTATTTTATGTTAAATCTACATGAAACGAGGAATGCTTTTGGAGGTGTAGTTACTTATTTGGTAGGTGTAATTTGTTATACAAGTCTGGAAATAAATGACAACTGCATATTTTGCATGAGTTCTTAATTGCAAAGTTACCATTTACACATGTGATGGTTGCATGTTCATACTTAGGCACATGGATTTTGGAAACTTGACATTTAATACACTGTAAGCTCCATAAGCACAAGTATTTGCAAGAGGATCTTAAGGAGAGGAGAGTGATTAAAACACAGGTGTTAGGCTACTAGATTTCTTCAAGAAATAGAGCATGATGTAAATCTTTATGCAAAGGCTTAGAGCCTGATAATGTATTGTAACCTTGTTTATTATTACATTGGCTCTATGTTTTTGAGTGTGTGGTTTTTCACTTGAAAGAGTTTTCTCGATTCATATCTATGTTCCTTTATTATGTATTATTATTCATGTTTTATGATTTTGTAGTATTGAATCCACATGGAATAATGTTGTTGAAACTTTCTTAAAACTATAAAGAACTGCACATTATAATGCCTTTCCTTTAAGGATTTTATCATGGAAAATTAGCTATGTTTGATTATGTTTTTATGGTATAGTAGTTTGTGCTTGTATTGGCTAGTTGGAATCTGCGTTAAAGAAACATTGGATAGTGTATGCACATACTGATCTTAGAAGTCTTTCTAGGATGCCCATTTCTACCCTTCAAATTATAGAATACTTGAAAAACTAGTCAATTGAGAATTTTTAAAACCAGTTCAAAACCAAATAAATTAGGTAGGGAAATAGAAATTCTATTAAAAATGTTACAAGATTGTTGTGATATTGAGGTTGTAAGGCAGCCTCACCCTGATTTGCATCAAGATAACCTATCAAGGCCATTGAGGCTCATTTTCCTTTTCTAGATGAATGTGATGAAAAACACAATACGCTGAAGTTCTCCAACAAATGTCCCACTATCCATGTCATGAGAAAATGAGATCTTTTTAGAATGACTATGCAAATGATAGAATGCATCCCAAATTAGCTACAATGTGACTCTAAACTAACTACAAAGAATTCATTGGAAACATGAATGACAGAACAAATCTCCATTCAATGTTGTGTATCGATGTGGCGATGTATACATTAGCCTCACACATACTACCTGCCACATAAGGTGTCAACTTTATATTACCCTTTTAAACTATGGTAGAGGAGTTGGAAAATGTGCAAGGCAGTGTGATAGAAAATAATTATTGAATAGATAAATAGTTAGCATTTCATTGATAGGAATTCATTTTTCCTAATGTATCTTGACATGATGTGAAAGAGAGACTCAACATAGCCTACACCACCATGCGGCCCTCTCCCCTAATCGCTTGTTAAATGGTAGTTTAGTTTATTAATTCAACATACCCTGCACTACCACTGACCCTTGTCCCCTAACTGCTCATTAAATAGTACTTTTGTTCATTAACTCAACATAGCCTCCACTATCTGGAGCCATGTCCCCCAACTACTTGTTAAATGATAGTTTAGCTCATTAACTCAACATAACTTCAACATAACTTGCACTATTATGAAGCCTTGTCCCCTAACCATTCCTTAAATATAAGTTAGTTCATTAACTCAACATTGCTTTTACTGCCATGGAGCCATGTCCCCTAACAATTTGTTAAATGATAGTTTAGATTATGACCTAACATAGTCTACACCACCATGGGGTCCTCTCCTCGAACCGCTCATTAAACGATAGTTTAGTTCATTAACTCAACATAACCTGCACCACCATGGGTCCCTCTCCCCTAGCGACTCGATGAACAGTAGTTTAGCTCAGGCAAATGCCAATAAGAAACGTGAGTGATGTCAGAAGTTTCTTAAATTCGCAGGACAGTAAACTAATGTTTGGTACGAAATCTGCTCAGCTTGATCGACTTCTTCCCACCACTGACGTATCTGTCGCTTGATGCCACCCTGCACCTGTATTTAACGTTCAAGAATCTTTTCAGAAAAGGGCGGCAGATTATCTTGGCTTCTGTGTAATGGGTCAAAACTCTGAGTGTAGTAAAGACTCTCACCAGACCATAATTGTCAGGAGGAAATTATTTCGGCGCAGCCTACGGCCCTTTCATTAAATTTTCGGTACCGTTTGCAATTCATTCAGAAATGTGGAGAAAAATATTACCCAATCTTTCAGCAGTAGATTAACCTGAACTACATGAGTGAGAAATGGCTATAAATTGAGGAGTTGGATCAATGATAAAATAAGAAGAAAAAACCTGCGTGATAGAGAGAGTGTAAGCAGAAATGAGTGGGAAGAGAATGGTGGATGGGCTTAACAGAGGGCATTGGCAACCTCAGGAAGATCTGCTCTTGAAGAAATTTATAGAAGCAAACGGGGTGGAGCGTTGGAGTACACTTCCTGCCAAAGCAGGTATAATATTCTCACTTTTTCCTTTTTCATAACTCTTATTTTTGTCCATGTCTTCGCACTAGCTTTCTAATCTTATTTTGATACACACAAGTATTTTTTTTTCCTACCAGATTTGATTATTTGAATCTGCTAAAGCTTAAATGCCACTTACGTTTATGGGTGAAAAGTGTGTTGACTGTAGAATAGTCTGCAAAATATTATATATATTTTCAACACATGTTTATAATTTATATTGGTTTTTTTTAAATGGGGAATTTTCAGAATTCTCTGGACATGTTTTAAATACATTTTCATTCCATTCTGACATAGCATTTGAATTGGGAACTTGCAATTACTCTCCTTGTTTTTCAATTACTCAACCATCTACTCTAATATTGATTAAAATTTTGCATGATAGTTCAGTTACTCTGTACTTATCTTAGACAGTTATTTATTGATCTTCTACAATTATTTTGTTGTATTAGATTTTATCTAGGCTTTCAAAACATTTCTAAAAATTCATAAATTTATATTAAACCCATTTTATATATATATAGAGAGAGAGTTCCTTGAACTCCAATCGTATCCCCTAAATGCCTTCTCATTGGACATAAACCTCGTAGAACTCCATAGTCATGCCTCAAATGCTCCCTCATTTGAATTGGGTCCAAACCTGCAATTGCTGACAGTGTTTTTCAACGGCTCAGGCATTTAGTACATTGTTACTAATTGATTAGAAACTTCCATGATAGTTCACCTTAGTATTCGGCTTTCTTCATTTTCTATGTATTATTTCTAAACAGTTTTTTTTTTATCAGAAGTATGTAACTCGTAGATTTTTTTAACTGGGTGATCATTTTCTATGATATATTATTAGAACTATAAGATTTGTATTAACATACATTTATATACATAAAACCTACAAATCTGACTAATGAACACTTTTAAAGTCAATAATTAGTGCGTGATGTTTATAGCCCTGGTACATATATTGGGTGTTTAACATAGCTTCTTGTAATTTGAAGAATAGTATTTTATGTTCATATAAGTATAAGTATGAAGTTTTGTCATTTAATATTTACAGGTTTGAAGAGGGGTGGAAAGAGTTGCAGATTGCGGTGGATGAATTACCTCCGCCCAAATGTAAAGAGAGGTCACATTTCTGAGGATGAAAAGGATCTTATCATAAGGCTTCACAAACTGCTTGGAAACAGGTTGGAACTACATACCCAAGTAGCGAACTATCTATCTATTCATTCCACTCCATAATATCGTTACTTGTGTTTTAAGCTTCATTAATGATTTGAGAAGTAATGGAAATAATTTCATGCAGGTGGTCGTTGATTGCTGCCCGTGTACCAGGAAGAACAGACAACGACATAAAGAACTTCTGGAATATTCATCTGAGTAAGAAAACAAACTCCTTGGGAGTAAAAGATATTACCAACGTCAAAATGACCTTAAAATCCCCAGGCAAGGGCAAATCTCAGTGTCATAACTTAAAACTGCAAATAGATTCGACACCCTGTTCAGCACAATCCAAGATATTACAATATCTTTTCAAAGAAGAATCAGATAAGCTGAATCCTTCATCAGATATATCCACCGAGCTGAAAAGTCTGAAGAAAGCTTGCAATTCTGTATCTTCGTCCGAGGAAAATGAATTACAAAGTACACTATTTAGAAGTCCCTCTCCATCAAAGAGCCTTGTTGAGGAGGATTCTATTGGAATCCTAAGTGATATTCAAGAGAGTTCTAATGGAATCCTAAGAGATCATCAAGAGACCATAGAAATTTTAACAACCTCAAGTCAATATCAGTTTGATGTCTTATCAGATTCTGAGTTGTTTAGCTTTGGTTGTGTCCCATGGCTGGACTCCAACGACCACGAGAAATTTGACTGTAGTTATGTCTTTGACAGTACAAGATATTTTATCGATGGGCAGCATAATAACCTCATTTCTCAGTTTGATTTAAGGGACATGTGGTACTAATGTTTCACGTACCAATCATAACTCCAATTGTTAGTATATTTTGTTCTAATGGAACAGACTGACAGCTATTTGTGCGCGCTCTGTTGTAATTATCTTTTTATCGATTCTTGGAATATTTGTTTCTCCATTTACTTCACTTAAACATGGAAAAAACATAAGAATGAACGAGAAATGGTATTATTACCTTAATGCGTATCATTTAATATGTGTGAGGTGGTCTTAAAAACAAGAGATTATAAGATAGCTCAAAATATATATATATATATACACGCTTACAAATAAAATCATTCATTTATAAAAGTGCAAATCTATATATTGTAATTATATTTTCAAACATAAGATCTAGTACACCCTCCCTAAGATAAAATGTGTTTGGTTATCTTTGTGGTGTTTTTTGTTTGTTGGTGGTGTTTTTCGAGGTGGGAGTTCTATGTGTGGGACCCCTCTTGTTCTTGGTTGCTCAACTTTGGCTTTTCCCTGGGTGTTGGAGTTGTGGTGGTCGTGGTTGCTATGTGGGGTGGTTCCTCTCTTTTCCCATTGTTTTTGTCGTTGTTGTTGTTGTTTTTTTTTTTTTGGTGTCTTTCTTGCTTGGTCATGTTTTGGCGTGGTGTTTCTTTTGTAGGGGCCCTGCTTGTGTTTGCAAACGTCCTTGTTCTCGATTTTAGTTGTCTTTCTGCCCTCTTCTTTGTCTTTGTCCAATTTGGGTTTGTTTCGTTCTTTTCCCTATTTCATGGGTTTGTGTGGTTGCAGGGTTTTTTTTTTGTATCTTTGCTTTGCCTCCCCTGTTTTTCTTTGGTTTTTTCCTTATATGTGCATTGTGGCTACATCTATTTATGCCTTTGTTGGTGGTTCTATTTTTATTTTGGTGGGGTGTCCCTGATTATATTTTTTTGTTCTTATGTGATTATTTTTTATGTCCTAGGGTTTTGAGTGGCACTTTTTCTTCTGGTGGCTAGGCAACTGCTAATAATTTTCAAGGCCCATGTCTTGCCCACCTTTGTTTTTTACTAGGGGCTAGCTTTTTTCGGTTGTGGTTGTTCCTTTTGGTGTTTGGTGTCTGATCCTTGGTTGGGTTGTGTTTCTCCTTATTTTTGTCCAAGGCTTTCTGGTGGTTTCTCTTTGGTGGGCATTTTTTTCCTTGGCTGGGATCTCCTTCGTACAGTTCTTATAGAGGTGGAGCCTACCCCTATGGAGATGGGGTTTTTCCTTGTGGCTATGTTGTGGTTTGGTCTCATCTTGCTTCTACTCTCATTTTTCCAGTTTCCTATTAAGGAAGAGGCACATCATATTGAGGTGGATTGTTGTTGTTGGAAATAGGTTTTTAGAGGCTTTATGTGGTCTTTTCTTGCTAGTGGCTACATGAATGTAGGGTGTATTTGGGCTTGGATTTTCCTTTTGCTGGTCTTCGCCTTTTTTGTTCTTATTTAGGTGGGATCCTATCTTATGAAGGTGGAGAGGAGCTTTACAAGAGAGTTGTGGACTGGATAGTAGATTGCCCTTGCTAACAGTTTATTTTTGGTTTTGCGAGCCATGATAAAACCCAATTTTTCAATTTTGGGTTTGTCGAAAACCGTTTGGTCCTTTTTTTGTTGGGAGTTTTTTTTTTCAATTCTAGTGAGCCTCGATCGTTTCATCTATCTTCTCACTAAGTTGATGGTTATGGGATCCCTGTTAAAACCCAATATTCTGAAGGTTTTGGGGGCCTTGCTAAAACCCAATGCATAGATTAAGGGAGCCTGGAAAAACCCGTGGTTCTTGATTCTTCCAGTGACTATGTATTCTTTTATTTAGTTCCTTGTATAAGTAAACATTATGAGATCCTTGTTAAAACCCATATATTCTCAAGTTATAGGTTCTTATAAAAACCCATAGTTTATTATTTCTAAAGTTATGGGAGAATTTGAAAACCATGTGCTTTAAGTTTTAAGGATAAGGCCTATTGTATGTTTAAGTTGTGCTTTAAAGATTGAATTTTTTCTAGGATGTTGTATTGTGTTGCTGGTTAGCTGCTATTCATAAATAATCAACCTCATGCAACTGGTTGTTTATGTTGGGTTCTTGATCTATCTCAAAATCTATTTGTTAAATGGTTTCAATGTCCCTTCAAAACCCATTTTCACCTAATCAGAAATATACAAACATGTATTTGTAAACATACACATTATAGGAGAGACTAAAACATAAAAATAGAAACCTATATATGTGCAAACAACAAGCTACTAGAGAAAAAACACAAATCTACACATGTAAATATAAATGTAAACATAAATGCTAAAAATATAACCAAGATAAATCAAAAGAAGAAAGTATGCACCAAGAATAAATAGTGAGAAAAGAATAGAAAGATAATAGAAAATGGAGCACATGCGCATGAAGAAAACCAAGACTATGAGAGAGTAGTAGGGAAGAGGATATCACATTCTAGGATAGGAAAAAGGTGGTTAAGACATAATGAGAAGATTCCCAATAAAAGGTAAAACAAAGATTGGTTAGAATGAGAGGTCATAATAGGGGTAAGGGGCATGAAGAGTTTTTTTTCCTAGAGAAACGCTAAATAGGAGGATAAATAAGTCAAAAACAGGGGAAGGAGTGACTTATTTTAGCTGGACCTTAGCAAGTTTTTTCAAGAAAAAATTAAATTCCACCATTCAATAACATTGATGTTAGATGGATGATTGTTCTAATTATATTTAAAGTGGGATATGGCTCAAACAATATACACAAAATCCAAAAGGCGGGAAGGAAGGGGACTCACAAGGAGTGAGAACACCTAATAAAATACTAACTACCAGAAATGAAGAAAAGAAAAATAGAGAACCCATTCACAAGTTATTCCATGCACAACTTAGCCACAATATGGTAGATTGGAGAACCCATAGCTACTCCATCTATTTTTTACATCCCTCTTTGGAAAAAATAAATTGTGTATGTCAACTTCATCATTTGTCTTGCACATTGTTATATCAATTGGGTTAGGGATGAGAACTTTGTTGAAATTGGATAGACCATCAAATATATTCAAAAGGTTGCTAGCTTCTAATTATTAATAAAGGAAATATATTTACCCACACATGAGAATATTAATTTAGTTAGGAAGGCTACAAGCTCAAGTACATAAGGGATTCAATGATGTCACACTAGGTGCAAGAGGAATATTAGCCTTGTGGGCTTTTGGAAGACCATAAATGCAATATGTAAAGAAAATAAATATCAGTTTTTTCTTCCTTTAGAAACATTCATGGAAGAGAAGAAAACTATAATTTTAACTCTTTCTAATATTTTTTAAATAAGCTATTGAGTTAAAATTATCCAAATCCAAACATTAGTAAGAAGATGAATAATTTTGGAGATATAGCCACGTTTTTCATGGGGTGAAAGTACAAAGATATTTTATAATGGAAATAGACAACATAAGTCTTACTTTTAACTTAATCATTGGAAAATGGCATATGTGTTTTAAACTTTTAAGTGATGTTAACTAATGAAATATGTTTTTTTAGTGTATTTTATGTTTCTAACTATTTAAAAATATTAAAATTTAGTTGAGTACTTTTAATATAAATAAACACAATAGTTTATATACTAATAAAATGTTGAAAAATAAAGTTACATGGTATGCCAATTGTTATATAGAAATTTTTTATCTTTTTGGTTTACTTAAATAATTTTTAGGTCCAATTTTAAGAAAAAAAATAGACTGTAAGAATTGGGTAGCCCCCTATAAACTACAATGCATTGGTTAGACTTTTTAACATGATCAATGGTGCTGGCATGGCACACACTTGGGTACACATGTGCACTATTGGGAGATTGGACCTTGTGACCTCGTGCCTTGCTCAGCAAGCTATCACCTATCGATCCAAATCCTTGACCCATGAGTTTACAACTTTAAACTTTAACTAAATGGATATATTTTATTCATATTTTAATAAATATATATTTGTAAATAAATCTTAAAATATCTATATTTCATATTCACATTCTAATAATATATATTTATAAATAAATCTTAAAATGTCTATATTGAAATACAACCTTTTCCATGGGACACCTTTTTTATAATTATTTATCCAAAATAGAAAAAAAAATTAAATTATTTTGATATAGAATCATTTTTCTATTGCATCATATTTAAAAATAATTAAATAATTTTTTGTATTTTTCCTTGATGAGATAATCAACCTTATCACTTAGTATATTCACCATTTTAAATTCAAATAAAAAATACAACCTAAAAATAAATAAATAGTCCAATATTTTTTAAAAAACTACACTTTTATAATTAAAAGAATTAATTTTTATTTAAAAGCGTAGGATTTATAGAATTGTCAAGTTTTTCATTTTTGTTGTTGCTGCATTTGGCTCAAAAGTGGTATAAAATATGTATTAAGTGAACACTTCCAAACATAATATATGTGTTGTGTATCTAACTTAGATAGATGAATCTAGATAGTTCATATATTTTACCAAAATTGATTTTTAATTACAAATAATTTAACTCACTTGTGTTGATAAGTTGTCTGAAAGTGTGACAAAACCTTATATTTTTACCACATGATGACTATGATATTTCCCTTATCTACTTTGAAAATATGAGATCATTGTTAATTTTTAATATCTTGTTATAGAGCTCAAATTTGGTTATATTACTCCTAGATGGTTTAGTATACCTTAGACAAATAATAAAATATCATTTGATTTACTTGGAAATATCCATACGAAGACATTAACTTGGGTTATCAATTTTGACTAGACAGAGAGTATTTGGTGAGCATGCAACTAAGGAAAGAAAGTTAATGCAAGTGGATGCTATTGAACATTGTAATATTAAACCATCAACTTATTTTTCCAAGCTTGGAGAATTTTAAAAATGATATCCAATATGTAACAAGTAAGAAAAGAAGCTAGTAGAATCAAAGGTTTAGCATTAATGTAAATATTATTAGAAGGAAATCTTGAGAGAATAGAGAGGTTAGGAGATGCAAAAGTACATGAATGAAGATGCTCTAGTTCAATATATGGTTGGAAATCTAGAAAACTATTATGATAAGGGTTGGTTGGAGAACTCAACTGAAAGGGAAGAAAGTAGAGGATCATAGTTGAGAAGGAATAATAAATAATATTGAAAAGAGAATAGTTAGCACACAAAAATGAGGGAGTGGCTCGAGGATGGTCAATTCATGAAATGAAGATTTTATTCCTATTTAATTCTAGGATTGTTTGAGAAGAAAATAAATATGGAGAAATTACTAGAACAAGAAGTGTGCATTGGAAAACATATGAAGGAGATTATTTTGCATGGGACCTATTGGTGCATGGTGAGAGGGGGCTTTCTAGATTGGGGGATCTACACGGGTGATACCACAATAGTGGGTTACACTTTTCGGGAGGAAGGAATTCGCCCCAAAAAGCATGACCCACTAAAACATCTTAGATACTTTCAATCAAAACAGTTAAAAACTTTTGATCGAAAGTAAGTAAATTTCGATCGAAAGTTACTTTTGATCGAAAGTGCCTAGTTACTTTCGATCGAAAGTAACTTGGTTACTTTCGATCAAAAGTAACTAGGTTTAATTTGGCGGAATAAAACCCACCGAAATAGTCATTGTGACTGTTTCGGCTGGGTTGAAAGTGACAGAACAGTGGTGGCTTCCGTTTTATCGAACGTCAATTTCAGGTTTTTCACATTTCTAATTTCCATATTTTATTGTTTTATAATATATATTGTTTGTATATATGCATTTTAATGTTTTTTAATATATATTGTTTGTAAATTTGTGTATATATGCATGTATATGTGTATATATGCATGTATATGTGTATATATACATGTATATGTGTATATATACATGTATATATATGTGTATATATGCATATATGTGTATATATGCATGTATATGTGTATATATACATGTATATGTGTATATATACATGTATATGTGTATATATATATGTATATATGCATGTATATGTGTATATATACATGTATATATGCATATATATGTATATATATGTACATATATATGCATGTATATATATGTATATATACATGTATATATGTATATATGCATGTATATATGTGTATATATACATGTATATATATATGTATATATGCATATATGTATATATATGTGTATATATATGCATATAT
>MU225293.1:1291438-1312784 GCA_018584345.1 Thuja plicata | reverse complement strand
GTTTATTCTGATAATATCTTTCCCGAGCTTCTTCACGTAGTCTGTGTTCAGTATCTTCTGAATAATGTCGTGCACTCTTATTTAGCCTTCTCTTCTTATTTCCCATCACAAGTTGCAGAATTGTCTTATTTTTCCAAATCGTGAAGTATTTTGCAACTTTCGAGATAACAAGATGAAAAAAACATATATTTATTTATATGTAATCATTCTGTACCCGAAATGACACCAAAGAGGCCGACATAGGTTTCTATTGAAAGTCATCTTTGACTTTCGATAGAAACTGTTTACTTTCTATCGAAAGTGCTTTGGTAGATGTTGCTAAACTGCCAAATCATGAAACTACTTTCGATCAAAAGTAGTTTTGATCAAAACTAAATAGTTTCAATCGAAACTACTTTCTATCGAAAGTAGTTTCTATTGAAACCCCTGAAAATGATGCCATCTGCAAATGTCCACTACAATCTGCAGTTTTCATGGCTTTGGGGCTCAAGCACGGGGCTCAAATCAAAGAATAGGGACACCTGCTTTTGCATCGCACAAGTACTCTGAACGAGATTTCTAACGAATATAGATTTGACAAATTTTGAATTAATTAGGTCTATGTTTTTTGACGTGCATCAGATGTAGGTTTTTTATCAAATATAAACTTCCAGGTTTGACGTTCAATGAAAAATAGTAGAAAATAGAAATTTTTTTTTGAAAAATAACAGTGCCCTCCGGTTTCAAGTCTTCTTTCTATCAAAAAAAAAAATTTGAATTTTGATAAATACACAACAAGTTATCAGTTACGCAGTCAAGGTATGTCAAAATTACAGTTGACTCTACTTCAAACGTTCATAAAATATGCAATAGTCATGATAATGTCATCAAACCAATTGCATGCCCTCCGTATGGATGTTACAAAATCAAATTCAAAATAAGCACATTGATATCTATCTTAGAACAAAAGTTATGTTGTACGAAGTCATTGTACCTTTTTGAAAAAGACGTTTTCAGCAACATAGCAGTTTTAGTGGGAGAAAAAAAAACCATTAAAATCAATTCCAAAAAAAATAAAAAATATATATTTAGAATCTAGACAAAAAATCCTAAAAGACTCTAGTTTACTTCGTCTTCCGATTTCAAATAGTTTAACGACAATATGCATCCGAATGTGAAAGTTTTTTCTCAAAATGTAGAGTTCAATGTCCGTTTAGGCAAAAAAGTGTAACCCACTATTGTGGTATCAATCACACATGAAATTAAACCATGTACTAGTATAGTGAGTTGGTAAGAAACACATTATTAACATACGATAGAGAAGAAATAGATAATGGCTAGTGAAGGGATGAATATGAAAATGATGACAATTGGTGTTGTATGGGAGAAAAGTGAGGAGAATGAATAATAGGGTTTAATAATGTATAACAACCAAAATCTAACTTAGAATGGGGGATGTGATACTATTGGTAAGTGAGAAACGGGATAGTTAGACACGGGGTTGTAACTACTAGATGCTAAGAGATCATTTTAATATGTTGGAATGATGAGAGAGTGATATTTCAAGATAAAATTATTTGAATGTACTAGATGATAAGAGATAATTTTAATATGTTGGAATGATGAGAGGGTGATATTTGAAACTAAAATTATTCGAATGACTCAAGTTGATTGAGTTTGGGGCTAGATACTAAGGTGCAAAGGGTTGAACTTATTAAATAGGTTTGTCAATATATAAGTGAAGTCTAGCATGAAGTACGAGGTGAGATCTTGCACTCTACTATACCATGTGGCCTTATATTTTGAAATTATATTTAATATTGGAAATTTACCAACTTTTAAGAAGAAAACTTGTAAAACTATTTTTTTTTTTACTTTGAAAATTTGAAATTTCATAGTGAAAATCCTATCGAGTACTTACAAGCTATGAATAATAACTATTAAATGAGAGGTGGGCCTTAGTGATCTGCTGGCTAGGTAGTGGACAATTTGTCCATCCCGAAAATTGTCGTTATTCGGCTTGCTTGCGACAAACAAGTATGTCGATAATTATGTTGGCGAAACAACTCAACTGAAAGTATTCTGTCGTTATCAGCAACTAAACGATTCCCACGTGAAATTTCCCTCCGATATGTCATTGTCAGTACCGTGGCCATTGCCTTTATTTATAATATACAAATCTCAATGGCGGCTAAATTTATAATCTCTTTTTTAAGTGGGCTGAAGTAAACGAGACTCCTGACGATTTTTATCGTATTGGACTGCTACCCTATTTTTGCTTAATCAGCAATTTCTGAATACAGAGATAGAGGAAACACTGAAAACATGAAAACAATATGTCAAAACTTCACGCACTCGCAATCTTCTAAAACATGCTTGTTTCTGGTAAAGAGGAAGTTTGGCATGTTTAGGAGTAAAGAGGAAATTTGGCATGTTTTGGAGCTTTTCAGGAATGGTCAAGTCATTATTTTGAGCATTTGATTTCTGCAAGTATGAATAAAGAGAATGTAATGTGTCTGTCTAATCTATGTGTATGTGTATTTCAATTTAGAATGAAATGTAAATGTTCGAAAAATTACTTTCTAAAGGTAAAAACCAAATAATATACTGTTAGAGTATTAAGTAGGACTGAAAATTGTAAGAGTGTCAATAAAATATTAAAGAATTTGGAAATGTTATAAAAATATTGAACACAATCATTTTAAATCATGAATCATGAATCATGAATGCATGTATAACCTACAAGAATCGCAATATCGATGTATGATAATACACAAAGGATCCAAGAAAATCATTTCTGAGAGAAAGCTGCTAAGTACCTTTGATGTGTTGGTAATATATTTGAAAGTAAATCATACGACTTCATGAAAATCAAATGCTTACGAGAGAGATTTAAAGAATATTTGAGAGTGAGACTCAAACCAATCATGAGAGATTGACTTCAAAAAAGGAGGGAAAATAGGGAGCCTATAGACATTAATTGGATGTTTGGATTATGCCACAATTAGTTGTTAAGACATGTCATCAAGCAAAAGGTGGAAAGAGCTCATAGAAATAACTTGTTAGTTCATCACATGTATGTAGATATGTGTTGTGTTGGTGCCTGACTAAAATAGACTTTTGAAAGATTAATGCACCATAAAATATATGAGATAGGCATGAAAGAGATATTGATTTATGTAGAAAAGATAAGGATGCATTAGAATAGAATTCAAATCTTTGCATTATGACCAAAAGCTGAGACATGGAATAAATGAGCCTAAAACAAACCAAGGATTATGAACATTAAAGTAAGCCTAAAATATAACATAAAAATTACAAAGTTTTTGATTAAGTAAAACATGTTTTACAGGGTTCCTAAAACCTGAAATAAAGTAATAAGAAATAACACAGTAAGCAGATTAAAGCAAAGCGGAACAAAAGGTAGAACAAACCCAAAAAGCCAAAGCAAAAAACAAGCTAAGCATCTAAAAATGCAGATTTACACCAGAGACAGCAGAAAAAGCCAGAGAACCTCAAAAAGCTAGAGAACCTCATAAAAATTACAAAGTTATACATTTTATATGTTACAATAAAGATTTTGATTCCTTGGCCTAAAAGAAGGATTTGAAGGATTCAAATAGATTAATTTCTCATAATATTTAATAGTTATAAAAATATGTAAATTGGGATGTGATCTCCTATGTCCGGGGATGTGATCTCTTGTATCTTGTTAGTCCAAGTTTTAGTCCTTGTCCTTGTATTTGATTTCTAGAGTCGCCATGTTATTTTTGTGAATCTCAAAGTTGCTTAAGTCCTCATGTTCAAATTCTCAGCGAAAGTGTCAACCCTGTGGTTCATCCGTGTTTGTGGAATTAGAAAAATTATTTGCTAACATGTTTCTTGAACAGGTTTGAACAGGTTTGAACATACTTGAACAACCTTGAACTTGGTTCATGAGTGTTCAAGAGTGTTGAAGCTCGTTCATAATTTTTATGAAGGAATAGCGGGTGAATAAAGTCATCACTAAAAAGGGGTCTCATGATCGCAGTATGCAAAATTTTTGATTGATCAAAGTTGGGAATCAGTGACTAAGCATGGAATATTCAGTTTAAGGATAAAGGCGGGGGCTTAAAATGGGAACAGACTTGAACAATGGTGAACACCTAAGAACACCCTTGAACATAGTTCATCCATGTTCAAGAGTGTTCAATGATTTTGAAAAGTGACACCTGGTAAAAGAAAAGGTCTACCATCGTCACTCAGTTGTGGGCCCTACCTAGAAAAGGCTTTTAACGAAGAAAAGTATTGGCGGCGGTTAAGCATGCCCGAGCTGTCAAATTTATGAGGAATTCATGCAGCATAAAAGTTTGCGCAAGTGGCATTAAATGATTGAAAGCATGAACAATCACTTCATTCTCTGAGCTTTTATTGCCTTAATGATGGGCAATTAATTGTCAAATCCGTGGTATTTCTTATTTAAAACCCTTCTTAGCATTCATTATTTTTGAAATGATGTCGTTGTCTGTATGCGTGAAGATTGAAGTTAAGGGTTTTTGGAGCTCCAGTTGTAGAGTTTTCTACAGTGATTAAGGTAAGTCAAGCTGCAATCCCTACAGTGTTTAAATTTAAGAGCTTGTGAAATTTATAGAAGTTTCTGTGAAAATTATCAGTCTGTTCTTGCAAGTATGAAGTCTGCATTCCATTTGTTTGGAAGTGTGTCTAGTCTGGTATGTGAAAATCCCATTGTGACAGACACCGATTTAGAAGGATATGATGTAGAAGGAATTGTTGATAGGCTCACTGAGTCTACAGAAGAGAATGTCCCTTCTCTTGAAATTTTGAGTAGTGGGTTGTGCATAGCTGCTTGTTTTCCTGCTGCAGTAGTCTATCCTGAACTTGTCCATGAGTATATCCGCAACTATGACCAGCGAACTGAATCAATTCTCAAGAGAAATAGTGTGGTCTTGATGGCTGTAAATAGAGGAATTATTGCTTCGGCTTTCCAAATTCAAGAGCAAACTTTTTCCGCTTTCTCTCCTGCACAGTCCCTTGTCAAGTTAAAACCAAATGTATATGCAAATCATACCTCAATAGCCAAGCATTGGTTATTAAATGCCCAAAGGGGAGGTTTCCGTTTACCCAAAAAGCTCAATAGAAGTCATGTACACCTGTATATTAGTGATGTTATGGTGATGTTGCATAGATTCAGAGGGTCACCTGAGGCATTCTTCTTTTTAGACTAGTTGTTCTGTTATTTTTAGATTGTTTTAGAAGGAAAACAAAAGTTAGATTGGGCTGAATTGATTGCAGAATCTATGAGAGAACAACTGAACAATTCCAAACTCACTGGATGTATCTTTTTCATGTCTTCTTATCTTATGTACTGTCTAGCCTATAGTAGGAAATGGGATGGGATGATTCATGAGCCTAGGAATAGATGGAATGTGTGTCTTTGAATATTTTCCCATTCTTTGTAAAGACAATGTAATTCAGAACTACAGGAGAGTACATGATACTTTTATGGGTAAAATTTGTTTTGAGATGACTGGGGATTCAGCCAGAAGAATGAGTTTAGAAGCTCAGCAATTTGTGACAAGATTTGGGAGTTTTTACATTCAGTTCCCTAGGTTCACTTATATTATAATTGGTGGTTTTGAAGATTCCCCTACAAAATTACCTAGGTATGCCTTTGATTGTTTTATTCTTGCAGAAGTTTGTAGGTAGCTTGCTACTGTGCTTAAACATTTTCTTCCCGAAGAAGGATGGGAGAAAGTTTTCCCATTTCAACTAGGTAAATTTTGATGATTAACTGTTGAAGATGCAATAAGTATTGGGAGTGACCTTAGTCATTTTGGTTTCAAGTATTACACCGAGAGAATATGATTTGATAATAAAAACTTTGCTATTGGGAATCTAGGCCTTAGATCTCACATGTTTCCAGTTCCCCATTAAGAGGATTTCTGGGAAGACTTTGCAAATGAGTCCCAAGTTATGAAGAGAGGTCATAGTAGACTCTGCATATCTCAAATCCTATCCATGAAATTGTACTTAAACATTGAGGGGGTGATAGATGATGGTTTCGACTTAGTTGAACCCAGTTTCAAAAGGCTTCTGGATAATGAAGAGTTGAATATTAACTGGTCAAGAGAGGAGGACGATGACACTAAGTACAGGACACAACATGTACTCAAATTAACTGAAGAATGACTATAGACAAAAAGAGAACAGTCTAGTCCTAAAACAATTAGAGTTAAAACTTCAATTTTATTTTCCTCCCCCTCTGTTTGTAATCCTCGTAAACTATATGGTAATGCAGGTTCATCAGATAAGCAGCAAAAAAAGGATCCCAGGAAGACATCTATTGCAGAACTTTCCCCTACGGCCTCACCTCGGCGCATTACCATATCGAGGTCTCGATTGCAGAAAAAGTGAAAGATGACTCAAGAGAATACAAAAATAGTCAGTTCGGAGGATGAAAAATTTGGGGATTTAAACTACCAAATTGGGGAAGATGAGAAAATCAAAAAAGATCTCTTCGATCTTGATGATGTGACTCTGGATTTAATGGATACCCCTGCTAAGACTGCTGCCTAGCCAGTAGCAACAAATGATATGCCAAGATGGGTAACCTCTTTAGTGAATAAGAAATGGAGCTTGATTCCAGTATCTATTCCAGTGCAAGATATAGTCAGTAAATATGCTCAAAAGACTCTCAAGGCCAAGAAAGTTAAGAGTACAACACGAATGTTTGTTGATACTAAAACTGGGAAGTGGATAGCTGAAGTAGCCACATACAGACTGAAGGAAGAGAAACAGGATGTTGTAGTCAAAGATTTTGAAATCACTAAAATTGAATTAGGGACTATGGACAAAGTGGGAAAGAATCACCTTTTCAAAGAGACAGCCCAACAGATGTTGATAACATCATGGTAGGATAGTAAGGAAAAGAAGGAACTCAAGCAAACCATAGTCTCACTCTCTCAGTTCAAAAATACTTTCTGTAACTTTGACGCCACCCCACTAACTCAGTCATCACAAGTATTCAACCCAAACTTGGCGGAAAGTAAAACACTGCTAAATCAAGTTCAGAGGGGTCGAACATTGGTCTCCTCAGTTGATGAGTGGATGTCCCAAGTGCTTAACAATGACAGACAATATATCAAAGATTTACACTTAGTTCTTCATGACACAGAGGCTGTAATGGGAGAATTGCAAGCCCAGCACCAGGTTTGGGATGGAGAGGAACAAAAATGGGTGTCAGCGATGACAAATTTTATGGAGATAGAGAGGCATGGTTTCAACAAATTTTGCATGGAAAAGTCCCTAAAAGGTGCTGAAGAATCCACTTTCTTCATCCTCAGGAAGAACATCAATTGGCGCATCACTCTAATAAGGAGCACCATTATAGAGAAGAAAGAATATGAGTTTGAAGCTAAGTAGATTCAAAAGGCTACCCTGAACGAGTTGAAAGCGATCAATTTCATTTATACCTATCCATCAATTTATGGTGAGCAAGAATTGAAGGGCGTTCTAGATGATTTAGACTCGGTAATAAAGACTATCAGAGAAAAGATTAATCCTAAAGCCTCTGACTTAACTCAGATGGCAAGGATTGAATCTATGCTATATCTGTGTGTGGATCAGTTGCCCCAGGTCATAGAAAAGGTGAAGAAATTGAGGTGGATTAAAGATGCCTCCATGGCCCGGATAGTAAATTCTAAGATCCCGCATCTGTCATTCATGAAGGTGCTGGTCCAGGAATATAAAGAATAAAAACTTGCCCAATCGGTTACCGAAGAAGAAGGGAGTCCAACGGGGAGCGAGGATCGTGCTGTCGACAAGGAACCAAATTCGGTTATTTAGTCTTTACTTGGTTAACATGCAAACTCTTAAGGATGTGTGTCCTTTTTATGTTGGTTTAGTTATATAACTAATTGCCTGAGAGGTCGTGTTTTTTGGGAGACCTCTCTGTGCTCTGATACTATAAATTTGGCTGCTAAAAATTTTAAAGGGTTTGAAAAAAAAACTCATTGCTGATAGATAATAGATTTTGATAGTTATAGTTTTGAGTTTTTTGGAGAAGGTTAAAGAAATAGATAGTTATAATTTAATGTTATGGAAAGAACAGATTTCATGCAATTGCCTGTGCAGTAATTTTTGAAATATATTACAGTGAGGTTTATCAAATTTGTGTTATTTGATAACCAAAAGTGAAGTTTCATGTGTTGACATCTTGTTTATCCTGTTATATATATATATATATATATATATATATATATATATATATATATGTCTGTTGGTTCATAATATCTGAATTCTAGATTTTATCTATCTTCTGTTATCTTTAGCTGAGAATTTGTTTATGTTTCATGAAATGCAATTGCGGAAGTAACTATGTTTCTCTTCCCACTCATTATTTAGTTTTATTTCCTTTACAATTGTTTAATAGCATATCATCAAAGAATGATATTGCAGCCTTTATAAGCTTTCAGGTTAAAAGCTAACCAGTTGAGCTGTTATCAAATTTCATTGAAAATAAATATTAGGGAGCTATACCTATAACAAAATTCAGAGGGAAGTGATCATAAAAGATACTTACCCACCTATTAGAGATAGTTTTTTCTTTTAAGGGTGATAGAGTAAAACTTAAAAGAGTATTTGTAGAAAGACAAATCTGTTTGCTAACGGATTTTTGGCAACTCTGCTAGGGAGCGCTCACAGTGTAGACCTATTTTTAAATGCTTTCTTTTATGAAAAAGATATGGTCCTACCAGCTGTGGTGATACCAAACCAGGAGGGGCAACCTCCTGTCATTCAACCAGATCTTAATTTCCAAAATACCCAAGAGGACATAATTTCTGATCTGAACACTGTTGCTTGGAATTTAAAGACCAGCTATCACCAGTATCAACCAGTTCTCCTAGTTTTAAAAGAAGAGGAAGACATAGGAGAGTGACTGAGGGGGCTCGCAATAACCCAAGAGGCACAGATCATTGACAGAGTTGCTCAAAGGCAGTAAAAGAATATAATACTGGATTCCCAACCATATACCAGGTCCCAAAGGAAGGAGGGCATTTTTGATACTTTTTATGAGAGTTTGCAAAACCTTCATTTTTCAACCTCTTACATTTGAAATTCCAAAGCCAAGAGTAGACCTACTTCCCCTCCTAAAGCCTCTTCAAATACTTCCCCATCCTCTAGTGTCTGGCAAGCCTTGACTTTGTCTAGTATTCAAGCACCACCACTAGTAACAATCTTTCCAAGTGCAGTCATGGCTCAACCATGTGGTGCAGTAGTTGGTCCTTTAAATTTAGGATCTCATCATCCTCTCCCTAAAGGTATTAAAGAGGTCTTGCCTAAATTTTCTGGAGATGGCAAAGTCTCAATAGATGAGCACTTGAATGCATTCAATGTAGCTACTGCCATTTTGGCAGTACAACATGAAGATGTAGCTATCAGGCTCTTTGCACAATCCCTCTTAGAGGGAGCTACAAAATGGTTTGGTCACTTGCTTGCTGGGTCTATCACAAACTAGCAAACCATGAAGACTGCGTTCAAAGGATGTTTTAAAGGGGCTAATGATGAACATTCCCTGCTAGCAAAATTAACACAAATGAAGAAAGAGATTCATGAGCCAATGAGAGACTATGTGGCTAGATATAACAAAGTTATTCATAGAATTCCTGCTGCCAAAAGGCCGACCCCAGAAAACCAACAATGTTTCTTTGTAAACTTTGTGCCCCCGGATATAGGTTTTCACTTAAGAAGGAGTAGACCAGCTGATTTAGCTATTGCCCAAGGACAGGCCACTAAGTTAGAAGATTATCTTATTATAGCCAGGAAATGGAGAAAAGATGTATAGACTTCTCACTCTCAACCTTCCACTTCTGCTGGACTACAAATCCAGTTGTTCAGAGACTCATGAATGATGTAACTGCCTTGAAGAAGCAGCTACCAAAGCAAGGATATTCATTTCCTTCCCCTTATCAAGATATCAGTCGAAAGAACCCCAATCAATGGCACAAAAAAACCCCTTTGTTTCCCTCTAATCAACCAAGATTGTCCCTGGAAGCTTCACCAAAAGAGGCTATCATGTGTTCTTTTCACCTGACAACAGATCGTGATGGTAATTCTTGCCCAGATATGCAAAGACACGTACAAATGGAAGCCACAAAAGATGTTTTAGGAGAATATACTATAGAAGAAGTCCCTCAAGACAGACCTGGTGACTCTGGCTCATACTTTTTAGAATACGAATCTGACTTAGAAAGAGGAGATATTCTGGTCACCCTTGAGGATCCCGCTTGTGCCATGCTCACTCGAATCAAAAGTCTTCAAAGAACACTCCAACATCATCTGGCACTTTCCACAAGACCTGAGATCCTATAAGTAATTCTTCTTCCCCCAGTCCGCAGACTGATCTTGATGTTAAGGTTGTACAAAAATATTCTAGCTCATCCTCTTTTGATATTGTAGAATTTTTCAAGTCTTATACTATCCAAATCTCTCCTGCTGAATATCTGAGATTAAATCCCAAAGAACTTGATAAGTTGGTCAAGTACATCAAGGGTGATCTTCCAAATCCATCTCAATCTAATCAGTGCACTGTAAGTCAAATTGATGACCCAATTGACTCTCCCATAGTTGTTTCACCATTTGTTAAGAATTAGAGCGACGCTGCTACCACTCCCACCTCAGAATTGAAATGTGAAGTTGATGACATTAGGAAGCCTGACCCCTTTTATATTTCTATGATCCTTAACGGTCTCAAACTAAGTAATTGCATTATAGACTCAGGTGCCTCTGATAATATTTTGCCATCATTCATTGCCAAAGCTTTAGGTTTAACAATGACCAAAAATTTTGGGAGGTGCTATTCTATTGATGGGAAACAGGTGCCCTTAATAGGTCAAGTTAAAGATGCCCAAGCTATTTTAGCTGCTTGTCCTGATAAGAGACTCAAATTAACCATTTTAGTAGAAGATATACCTGCAAGCTATGGGATGCCATTGAGCATAACTTTTTGCAAAGACATGGATGGAGAAATAAAGATGGATTGGTCAGAAGCTGTTATCCCTATTGGAAAGAAAAAGGTCACACTGGAACCTAAAGCTAAAAATAAATACACTGTAATCCCATCTGATGATCCTAAGGCACAAATCCTATTCCAAGACTGTGAGTTTGGCAATTACATGATTTTCTCAGATGAAGCCCCTCCTGTTTGTGTAGAATTTGGTGAAAAGGAAAAAATTTGGTTGATGGAGTTTGATGGTAGTTGTGCTAATGCAGGTTTAGGGGCTAGTGTAATCTTTAAAGGCTGGGATGATCAATATATCCCTTTCTCTTTCAAATTGGATTTTAAAAATACTAATAATACCATTGAATATGAGGCTCTGTTATTAGGGTTGTGAGAGGCAAAGACACTGGGAATCAAGGCACTTGCTATGAAAGGTGATGCTAAACTAATTGTTAAACAAGTGAAGGGCCAATTTACAGTAAAAAAATGAATGTCTGAAACATTACAGAAACTTAGTGTGGGATGAAGTTAATTATTTTGAAGCTTTTTCTATAGAAGCCATTCCTAGGAGTCTCAATACAAGAGCGGATTCCCTAGCTATATCAGCGTCGCTACTACTCCCTCACCCTGACTTTAAAACATACACATACAGGGTTGAGATGATATATAGACCTGCTGTCCCAGATAACATTGAACATCTACAAGTTTTTGAAGATGATGCCTGAATCAAGGATTTCATGGTGTGTATAGAAATTTTCCCATCTACCTACTTTGAAGGAATGAATGAAGATGGTGAAAAGTCTAATTCTAAGTTCCTAACAGAAGAATAAGTTGTCTAGCTGGAGAGAAACAAAATTCCCAAAGGTTTGGTTTCCTTAGAAAACTTATTTTCTCGAAAAGATGATAGTTTCATTTCAAGGAAAAATCCTTAGTTAGATGTGCCAAAAGAATATGACAAGGTGAATATTGGTACTGCAACCGAACCTAGGTGGATATATGTAGGTAAGACTCTGTCTGCTCAATAGAAGAAAAACCTTCAGATCTTGTTAACAACCTACATGGATATTTTTTCTTGGGATTATAGTGATCTTAAAGATTTTTGGAAAGGGAAATTTAGCCATCATATCCCTCTTAAACCTAAATCAAAACCCTTCAGACAAAAAATTTGAAGTTACAATCCTAAAGTTTCTGAAGCGATTCTGAAAGAAGATGACAAGATGCTAAAATCCAGAATCATCTACCCTATTCATCACTCAACTTGGATAGCAAATATTGTTCCCGTCAGAAAAAAGAATGGTGAAATAAGGATCTGTGTAGATTTCCAAAATTTAAACCAGGCCAGTCTAAAGGATAACTATGCCCTGCCCAAGATGGAACATGTTTTACAGGCGGTTGCTGGATCAGAAATGATGTCTCTACTTGATGGGTTTTCTGGATATAATCAGGTGAGTGTGTCTGATGAAGATAAATGGAAAACTGCTTTTACCATGCCATGGGGAATATTTGCCTATAATAGAATGCCCTTTGGATTGATTAATGCGGGGGAAACTTTCCAAAGGGCAATGGATTCTTCTTTTGCTGATCTAAAAAATAGAATTATAGTAATTTACTTTGATGATTTGACTGTGTACTCGAAAAGAAGGAAATATCACGTTTGAGATCTCAAATCAGTCCTACAGAGGTGCAGAGACCACGGCATATCACTTAATCCTAAAAAATCAGTTTTTGGTGTGATTGAAGGAAAGTTGTTGGGACATATTGTGTCCAAAGAAGGGATTAGGATCGATCCTGAAAGAGTAAAGGTGATTTAGCAAATCACTCTGCCTTCAACCAGAACAGGAGTCAAATCTTTCTTCTGTCAGATTAACTTCTTAAGAGCTTTTATCCCAAATGTTTTTGAGTTAACCGGGCACATTATGGGAATGATGAGTGAAAAACATCCCTTTAAATGGACAGAAGAAGGTAGAAAATCTTTTGGTGCGATCAAAAATGCTGTAGAAAATGCCCCAACTCTAGTTTACCCTGACTACAAAAAATATTTCATCATTTATTGTTATGCTTCCGATCATACTTTGTCAGGGATTCTAACCCAAAAAGATGTTTTAGGGAATGAGGCGCCCACCTCTTTCATGAGTACACCGTTAAGAACGCATGAACTAAATTATTCCCCCATAGAGAAACAAGCCTTTGTTGTAATGAAATCAGTTAAGTAGTTTAGATTCTATATCCTTCATTCTCATTCCATAGTATTTGTCTATGATTCAGCAGTAAAAGAACTTCTCACGCAACAAGAAATAGCTATGAACAAGAGAGCGGCATGGGCAAAAAAGATTCAGGAATATGACTTGACAATAAAGCCCACCAAACTTTTCAGTGGAAGGGGGCTGTGTAAAGTTATTGCAATAAATGTAAGCCAACATGAAAATCTAGAATGTGAAACATCTCAAGTATTGTTGGTCAGTTTGATAGATTCTTGGTTCTATGACATTGCTCATTTCTTGACTTATGGAGAATGTCCACAAGGACTAATACCTAAGGAGAGACAGACTTTGAGACTTCAAGCTGCAAAATATGTAATATGGCATGGTGTGTTATATAAAAGAGGCCTTGATGATACATTTCTAAGATGTGTGGATAAAAGTCAGCAGTTACAGTTGCTTAAAACTTTTCATGAAGAGGCCCATGGAGGCCATTTCTCATCTACTGTGACAGAATTCAAAATTCTTTGAAATTGTTTCTACTAGCTAGGGATGTTCAAGGATGCTTATGCATTCGTCAGGAACTATGAAAAATGCCAGTTATTCTTTGGAAGACCCCAATTAGCTGCCTTGCCTTTGAAACCAGTTGTGGTAAGTGAACCGTTCAAGCAGTGGGGAATTGATTTCATTGGTGTTGTTAATCCTCAGTCAAGTGCAGGTCATGCAAGTACATCCTAACAGTGACTGACTACTTCACCAAGTGGGTTGAGGCCATTCCAACCAAGAAGGCTAATTCTCAAGTGGTGTGTGATTTCTTAAAAGATAATATTTTGGTACATTTTGGAGTACCTCAAAAAGTTGTAGCTAATAATGCTACTTACTTCTCTTTGTAGGAGCTTTCCCTTTTCTTTTTTGATCATAGTATCTCTCTGGCTCATTTATCAGATTATTTCCCTCAAGGAAATAGGTAGGCTGAGTCGAGTAATAAAAATTTGATAATGATCATGAAGAAGTTGGTGGATGATAGTGGTAAGAATTGGCACATGAAGCCCTTTGGGCTGATAGAATTACTCCCAAGAGAGCAATCAGCATGGCACCCTTTGAATTGGTGTATGGGATAGGTGCACAAGTCTCAGTTCCTTTGGAACTTTCAGCAGCTAAACTGCAAATGGCCATTGAAGACCAAACATTTAAAGACTCTTTGGAGAAAAGGATTATGTATTTGCATAAGCTGGAAGAAGAAAGAGAGGCTTTGGTTGATAAAATTATTGAACCTCAGGCCAGAGTAAAAAAGTATATTTGACAGGAAAGAAAGACCCAGAAGTTTTATGAAAGGAGATGAGGTCTTTCTATGGGACAAAAGGAAAGCTCCAAAAAGTGCCCACAGTAAATTTGAATCACTTTGGAAAGGGCCCTTTGTTATTACTGAAGAATTAGGAACCAATGCTTTTAAGCTGGCGTACCCAGATGGAATGATCTTTCCATTTTCCTCTAATGGGCAAGATCTCAAATTGCTAAAGCTCTAGTTCGGGATCCTGTGTCCTTTTGTATATATTAGTTTTAGTTTTCTTTCAGGTTGTGTGTTTTTTCCTTTCTTGTGTGTTTTTCTAAGCCCTTTGTAGTAGTTTTCAAAACCAGATTTTTTGAGTTCTCTTACTTTTGAGAAAAGCCAGTCCCTAGTCAGAGTCGGTGTTAATCCAAGTTTTAGTCCTTGTCCTTGTATTTCATTTCTAGAGTCCCAATGTTATTTTTGTGAATCTCAAAGCTACTTTAGTCCTCATGTTCAAATTCTTAGCGAAAGTGTCAATGTTGTGGTTCATCCATGTTTGTGGAATTAGAAAAATCATTTGCTAACATGTTTCTTGAACAGGTTTGAACAGGTTTGAACATACTTGAACAACCTTGAACTTGGTTCATGAGTGTTCAAGAGTGTTGAAGCTCGTTCATAATTTTTATGAAGGAATAGCGGGTGAATAAAGTCATCACTAAAAAGGGGTCTCATGATCGCAGTATGCAAAATTTTTGATTGATCAAATTTGGGAATTAATGACTAAGCATGGAATATTCAGTTTAAGGATAAAGGCGGGCGATTAAAATAGGAACAGACTTGAACAATGGTGAACACATAAGAAAACCCTTGAAATTAGTTCATCCGTGTTCAAGAGTGTTCAATGATTTTGAAAAGTGTCACCTGGGAAAAGAAAAGGACTACCGTCGTCACTCAGTTGTGGGCCCTACCTAGAAAAGGCTTTTAATAAAGAAAGGTATTGGCGGCGGTTAAGCGTGCCTAAGCTATCAAATTTATGAGGAATTCATGTGGCATAAAAGTTTGTGCAAGTGGCATTAAATGATTATGTGTGTGAACGGTCACTTCATTCTCTAAGCTTTTATAGCCTTAATGATGGGTAATTAATTGTCAAATCCGTGGTATTTATTATTTAAAACCCTTCTTATCATTCATTATTTTTGAAATTCTATTGTTGTTTGTATGCGTGAAGATTAAAGGTAAGGGTTTTTGGAGCTCCAGTTGTAGATTTTTCTACAGTGATTAAGGTAAGTCAGGCTGCAATCCCTACAGTGTTTAAATTTAAGAGCTTGTGAAATTTACTGAAGTTTCTGTGACAATTATTAGTCTGTTCTTGCAAGTATGAAGTCTGCATTCCATTTGTCTGGAAGTGTGTCTAGTCTGGTATGTGAAAATCCCATTGTGACAAACACGGATTTAGAAGGATATGATGTAGAAGGAATTGCTGATAGGCTCACTGAGTCTGTAGAAGAGAATGTCCCTTCTCTTAAAATATTGAGTAGTGGGTTGTGCATAGCTGCTTGTTTTCTTCTTGCAGTAGTCTGTCCTGAACTTGTCCATGAGTGTATCCGCAACTATGACCACTGAACCGAATCAATTCTCAAGAGAAATGGTGAGGTCTTGATGGCTATAAATAGAGGAATTGTTGCTTCAGCTTTCCAAATTCAAGAGCAAACTTTTTTCGCTTTCTCTCCTGCGCAGTCCCTTGTCAAGTTCAAACCAAATGTAGATGCAAATTGTACCTCAATAGCCAAGCATTGGTTATTAAATGCCTAAAGGGGAGGTTCCCATTTACACAAAAATCTCAACAGAAGTCATATCCACCAGTATATTAGTGATGTTATGGTGATGTTGCATAGAGTCAGAGGGTCACCTGAGGCATTCTTCTTTTTAGACTGGTTGTTCTGTTATGTTCAGATTGTTTTAGAAGGAAAATAGAAGTTGAATTGGGCTGAATTAATTGCAGACTCTATGAGAGAACAACTGAACAATTCCAAACTCACTAGATGTAGCTTTTTCAAGTCTTCTTATCTGATGTATTGTCTAGCCTGTAGTAGGAAATGGGATGGGATGATTCATGAGCCTTGGATAGATGGAATGTGTGTTTTTGAATATTTTCCCATTCTTCGTAAAGACAATGTAATTCAGAACTACAGGAGGGTACATGATACTTTTATGGGTAAAAATTGTTTTGAGATGACTGGGGATTCAGCCAGAAGAATGAGTTTAGAAGCTTAGCAATTTGTGACAAGATTTGGGAGTTTTTACATTCAGTTCCCTAGGTTCACTTATATTAGAATTGGTGGTTTTGAAGATTCCCCTACAAAATTACCTAGGTATGCCTTTTATTGTTTTATTCTTGCAGAATTATGTAGGCAACTTGCTACTGTGCTTAAACATTTTCTTCCCAAAGAAGGATGGGAGAAAGTTTTCCCATTACAACTAGGTAAATTTGCATGCTTAACTGTTGAAGATGCAATAAGTATTGGGAGTGACCTTAGTCATTTTAGTTTCAAGTATTACATGGAGAGAATAGGCTTTGATAATAAAAAAATTTCTAGTGGGAATCTAGGCCTTAGATCTCACATGTTTCGAGTTCCCCATTTAGAGGATTTCTGGGAAGACTGTGCAAATGAGTCCCAAGTTATGAAGAGAGATCATAGTAGACTCTGCATATCTCAAATCCTATCCATGAGATTGTAGTTCAACATAGAGGGAGTGATAGATGATGGTTCCATCTTAGTTGAACCCAGTTTCAAAAGGCTTTTGGATAATGAAAAGTTGGATATTGATTGGTCAAGAGAGGAGGAGGACGACATTAACTGCAGGACATAGCATGTACTCAAATTAACCAAAGAATGGCTGCATAAAAAAAGAGAACAGTCTAGTCCTAAAATAATTGGAATTAAAACTTCAATTTTATTTTCCTCCCCCTATGTTTCTAATCCTCCTAAACCATCTAGTAATGCAGGTTCATCAGATAAGCAGTGGAAAAAGGATCCCAAGAAGAAATCTGTTGCAGAACTTTCCCCTGTGGCCTCACCTCAGCGCATTACCAGATCGAGATCTTGATCGTAGAAAAGAGGAAAGATGACTCAAGAGAATACATAAATAGTCAATTTGGAGGATGACAAATTTGGGGATTTAAACTACCAAATTGGGGAAGATGAGCAAATCGGAAAAGATCTCTTTGATCTTGATGATGTGACTCTGGATTTAACATATACCCCTACTAAGACTGCTGCCCAGCCAACAACAACAAATGATATGCCAAGGTGGGTAACCTCTTTAGTGAATAAAAAACGAAGCTTGATTGGACAATATCTATTCCAGTGCAAGATGTAGTCAGTAAATATGCTCAAAAGACTCCCAAGGCCAAGAAAGTTAAGAGTACAGCACAAATGTTTGCTAATACTAAAAATAGGAAGTGGACAGCTAAAGTAGCCACCTACAGACCGAAGGAAGAGAAATAGGATGTTGCAGTCAAAGATTTTGAGGTCACTAAAATTGAATTAGGGACTATGGACAGAGCAGGAAATAATCAACTTCTCAAAGAGACAACACAACAGATGTTGATAACATCATGGCGGGATAGTAATAAAAAGAAGGAACTCAAGCAAACCATAGTCTCACTCTCTAAGTTCATAAATACTTTCTGTAACTTTGACGCCACCCCACTAACTCAATCATCACAGGTATTCAACCCAAACTCGGCAGAAAGTAAAACACTGCTAAATCAAGTTCAGAGGGGTCGAACATTGGTGTCCTTAGTTGATGAGTGGATGTCCCAAGTGCTTAACAATGGCAAACAATACATCAAAGATTCTCACTTAGTTCTTCATGACACAGAGGCCATAATTGGAGAATTGCAAGCCCAACGCTAGGTTTGGGATGGAGAGGAACAAAAATGGGTTTCGGCGATGACAAAGTTTATGGAGATAGAGAGCCATGGTTTCAACAAATTCTGCACAGAAAACTCCCTAAAAGGTGCTGAAGAATCCACTTTCTACATCCTAAGGAAGAACATCAGTTGGCGCATCACTCTAATAAGGAGCACCATTACAGAGAACAAAGAATATGAGTCTGAAGCTAAGAAGATTCAAAAGGCTGCCTTGAACGAGTTGAAAGTGATCAATTTCGCTTATACCTATCCATCAGTTTATGGTGAGAAAGAATTGAAGGGCGCTCTAGATGCTTTCGACTCGACAATAAAGACTATCAGAGAAAAGATTAATCCTAAAGCCTCTGACTTAACTCAGATGGCAAGGATTGAATCTATGCTATATCTGTGTGTGGATCAGCCACCCCATGTCATAGAAAAGGTGAAGAAATTGAAGTGGAGTAAAGATGCCTCCATGGCTCGGATAGTAAATTCTAAGATCTTGCATCTATCATTCGTGAAGGAGCTAGTCCAGGCATATAAAGAATGGAAACCTGCCCAATTGGTTACCGAAGAAGAAGGGACTCCAGCAGGGAGCGAGGATCATGCTGTCGACAAGGAACCGAATTTGGTTATTTAGTCTGTACTTGGTTAACATGCAAAATCTTAAGGATGTGTGTCCTTTTTCTGCTGGTTTAGTTATATAACTAATTGCCCGAGAGGTTGTGTTTTTTGGGAGACCTCTCGGTGCTTTGATACTATATATTTGGCTGACTTTTAAAGGGTTTGAAAAAAAAACTCATTGCGGATAGATAATAGATTTTGATAGTTATAGTCTTGGGTTTTTTGGAGAAGGTTAAAGAAATAGATAGTTATAATTTAATGTTATGGAAAGAACAATTTTCATGCAATTGCCTATGCAGTAATTTGTGAAATATATTACAGTGAGGTTTATCGAATCTGTGTTATTTGAAAACCAAAAGCGAAGTATCTTGTGTTGACATCTTGTTTATCCTGTTATATATATGTTTGTTGGTTCATAATATCTGAATTATGTATTTTATCTATCTTTTGTTAACTTTAGCTGAGAAGTTGTTTATGTTTTATGAAATATAATCGCGGAAGTAACTGTGTTTTTCTTCCCACTCATTATTTAGTTTTATTTCCTTTACAATTGTTTAGTAGCATATCATCAAAGAATGATATTGCAACCTTTATAAGCTTTTGGGTTAAAAGCTAACCAATTGAGCTATTATCAAATTTAATTGAAAATCAATATTAGGGAGCTGTACCTGTAACAAAATTCAGAGGGAAGTGATCATAAAAGATACTTACCCAACTGTTAGAGATAGTTTGTCTTTTAAGGGTGATAAAGTAAAACTTAAAAGAGTATTTGTAGAAAGACAAATCTTTCCGCTAACATATCTTTTTAGTTCTACTTTTTTCATCATTCTCCTTACTATTTGTATCTCACACACTTGACAACTTTTGTAGAGATTTTTTAGACTAGATCATAAATTGGAGGCTTGCAATATTTTTGGGATCCAATTGAAAATGTAGTGTTGGAAATACTTAGCTTACATTCATATAAGAACTACATTAACCAAAAGAGCACATCCACACAACCACCATAGTTCTAACTAACATCTTAATAATAAGGTTTAGGATGTCCTCGAGATAGCACAAGCCTCAAATCAACCATGAACATCTATTGATCTCTCATGAAGGGGAGTCATGCAAGCAATCTGGGCAAATATTTTTTATTTTTTTTCCTTGGGCCTAGGGCATATAGTACATAAACCAACTTATTTATATGTTTGGTGTAGTAACAAGGATTGCAAAGGAGGTCTAATCCCCTCATTGAGAAACCTTTTAATTTATAATAATTATTATATTTCATTTCATTTCTAAAATTTCTTTCTCATTGTATACAAAGTTACTTACATAAATGACCTACATGGTAAATTAGAGGACACACACAACTATAGTTTCTAGTATCAGTGTAGATTGGACTTTAAGACTAGACTTTCTTACATAAAATTTATATTTACACCACTATTCTTGATAACTTTTTTCCTTGGAAGAACCATTTTTTAATGTGATTGTGTTTTCCTTGAGCCATTTTATTCTCATATTACATATAGCCTACAACATTAAGTATCGTTTTAGGACATATGTCAAGCTTTGTATTTTTAAAATGTATCTATCATACAACGCTTCTATATTTATATTTTGAAAATAAAGCTGACATTATTCCATAAAGAAGAAAAGGATATGCATATGAATTTTATATTTAACTGTACTTTTCATAACTAGTAACATTTGAGCTATAATATTTGAGGAAACTATTTTTTTAAACATTCTTAAGTTTTATATGTAACAAGAAATCAATATACCATTTCCCATACTTATTCTAAGTCACATGCATAATAAGAAAGATCTCTAATTTATATGTACTTTATATAATCTCCATCTCCCTAGAGCAGTATACCATAAAATATTTAGGGAACAACGATTTATTTTAGTTTTATAATAATGGAAAAAATTAAAAAATGATAAACCTTTATACTATTATTGTATTAAAAATATTATCTTGAGCTTTATATGTAACAATATATTAATATACCTTTATTTTTCATAAATAATTAGAAATTTTACGTAATAAGAAATTATAATTTTTTTTACTTGTAGTTTGATGATGTGAGATAGCTAAATTTGGATATTTAACTCTTATTAATATTTTTATTGCAGAGATTCATTTTTCTATTTATAAAAGTATCATTTTTCTATTTGTAATTTCATGGATTGACAATTCATATTCCAAAACTTCCATAATTTTGATACTACAATTGCTTCTTTAATTTATTTTTTAATTTTATTCTTATTAATTTTTTAAAAATTCCTTAAATTGTTGTAAATTTAAAAGTAAAAAATTTGTTCTTAATTCATTTTTAATAAAACTAATTTATAAAAAATATTTAATG
>MU225293.1:1277596-1291353 GCA_018584345.1 Thuja plicata | reverse complement strand
TATATATATATATATATATATATATCTGTGTGTGTGTGTGTGTGTGACTTTGTCATGGTATCTTAGTTTTGATTTCTAGGATGATTATGATTTACGCTCTTCTGATGGCATGGTCGTTATGATGAGATGGATATATTTTGATTATGGATTAGTGCATGTATGATTTCATTATGATGTATGTTGTGGTTATTCACATGCTTATCTTAACCTAACTGCAACTATCATTCTTTTTAAGGACAAGCTTGTTTGGGTTACCCTTCCGGACTTGTCTGCATTGAAATATTAGTAGGATTAAAAAGTGATGGTTGTATTACAATTTAATTTAAATCATACAAAGTTTCTTAATATAAAATAGTATTAATTGGATTTGTACCATATGTTCAAACATAATAGGAAAATTATATTGATATTATTGCTTTATTGTCCCTAATGTTAAAAAAAATTAATGGCATTTGTTAAAAATATAATAAATAATACAATACTTATTATTTATAAAATTATAAAATTATAAAATTAGAAAGTAATACCAATACTAAGTAATTAAAATTAGATTGCAAATTTACTAAAATACAAAGTAATTTACCTGATAGGCTTTTCCCTTGGGGGGTTCTTGGCCGGAAAAACATCACGTTGGAATACCACTGAAGTCCATTGGTCATATCAATCACAGAGGCCTTCTATTGAAGGAAGTGCTTAATTGCAAACACATCATGTTTAAGCTAATGCATGAATTGGGCTTGTGTTTGCAGAATTTGATTGCAAAAATTTGAGGTGTTGGTCGGCTTGCATTTGTAATATTTACCTTTCATGACTGTCTTCTTCTCAGCAATTTTAATATCAAGATGTGGTCTAGAATACTCCTGAAGATTGCACAAGGCTGAGTGGAGAAATAAGATCGTTTGGTTAACTGTTTTTTTCCCAAATGTGTGTGCAGATACAATAATATTGCTTGATGAAGAGAGTTGCAGGCGTAGCATCAATAGCTGAGGCAGGGAGTGATCGCACTTATGGGCACTGTATTTTCTTGGCATAATTCTGAAGGTGCTCTGCCTGTGGCACTGTCAATTACTGCTTCAATTAAATATCATATGACTGTTATAAAAACTAGAAGACAAGGGCCCGTTTGTTTCCTGGAATATGACAGGAACTGACATTATCTAATTCTGGATAATGCCAAATTCCATGTTTGGGTCCTTGGAAAAAAATGGAATTGGAATTTCGAAATTTTCATTTTGCCCCCAAAATGGGAATATCATCTTCCACCTAAATAGGTGGAATTGGAATTTCAAAATAAGTGGAATGGGAATTCCAATTTTTAGAAAACCAAATTTAATATTTCGTGGGATCCGTGACTATAAAGATGTATATTATATTGTTATAAGGATGTATATATACACACGTGTGTATATACACACGTGTGTATATACACACATGTATATATACACATATATGTATATATACATATATGTATGTGTGTATATACACATATGTGTGTATATATACATACATGTATGTGTGTATATGTGTGTATATATACACACATGTATGGTGTGTGTATGTGTGTATATACACATGTGTGTATATATACACATATACACACATGTATGGTGTGTGTATATGTGTGTATATGTGTATACATGGATACACACTTGTATGTGTATATGTGTGTATATATACACACATGTATGTATGTATATATACACACATGTGTATATATACATAAATGTGTGTATATGTGTATACACATGTGTGTATGTGTGTATACATGGATACACACTTGTATGTGTATATACACACGTGTGTATACATGCACACATGTATGTGTGTATAAACACATGTGTATGTGTGTATATGTGTGTATACACACACATGTGTGTATGTGTGTATATGTGTATACATGTGTGTATATACACATGTATACACATGTGTGTGTTTATATATACACATGTATATATACATGTGTATATACACACACATGTATGTATGTATATATACACATGTGTGCATGTGTATATATATACACATGTATACACAGCATATTCAAAGAAATTAAAAAATAAAGAATTAAAATTCCTTATGCATCTTCTCATTCATTGTCCGGGTGAACCAAACGGGTAAGACCATATTCCGAATTTCATTTTGAGGATAAGCATCTTCCTGAATATGAAACATCTTCCTGAATTGACCATATCCAGGATATGGTATTCTAGTACCCAAATTACAAATGAGAATTTGATAATGACAATAAATGTAATCGTCATGATGGGAATAACGGAATGTGTGCTAACTAAAAAATATTAAAGTTGGAAGTCACACGTCTAGCCAAAAGGATAGAGTGTCATGTAAAGCAGTCAAGGCATTGAGGAAAGAATGAAGATAATATTTGGGATAAGAGTCATTGTATGATAAGGATCATGGAATAGGAAGACACTGCCCATGACCTCAACTGCAAATATGTTGATCTTAAGAATTTGGGGTATATAACAGTCATGGTAGCTTAAAAAATCTTTAACTCTTAGGATAAGTTTGAGAAAACATCATGCTAGGATCAAAGGCCATTATTAGTCCAAAACCAAAAGGAGCGGCATTCAATGTCTATTCACAAGCCATTATTAGTCCAGAACCAAAAGGAGCGGCATTCAATGCCAATTCACTGTAGTCAAGATGAAAGACAAGAAATCATTCATCATTGTCAGTTAACGACGATGATGGAGTGCACAGAAATAAAGGGGAAAAATCATATATAGTAGAGGTCAAGGGATTGATCAAAAGAGAGTAGGAGTATGCAAGAACTTGAAATCAAAACCATGGTACTCCAAGAGGAGTATGAAATGGAGCTTGAAGGAAGAGAAGAAGGGGAAGGAGAAGGAGTAGAGGAAGGGGAAGGAGACAGAGGAGAACGAGAAAATGGAGAAGATGGAGAAGAAAAGGAGAAAGATGAGAAGAAGAAGGGGAAGGAGAAGAAAAAAATGGAGGTGGAGGTGAAGATGAAGAACATGAGGAGGAGGAGGAGGAGGAGGAGGAGGCAAATAAGAAGTAGAACGAAAAGGAGAAGAACAAGAAAAAATGATGGAGAAGGAGAAGATCGAGAAAAAAAGGACGAGGAGGAGAACAAGAGGGGGAAGAACTAGAAGAAGAAGACAAAGATTAAGGGGGGGCGAGAGAAGGAGAAGAAGGAAAAGAAGAAGGAGAAGAATGAGAAGGAGACAAAGATGAAGATGAAGAAGAGCAAGAAGAAAAAGGGAGAAGAGGAGAAAAAAGGAAATGGATGAGAAGAAGAAGAAGGGAAAGAGAAGGAAGAAGAAGAAGAAGAAGAAGAAGTAGGAGCAGAAGAAAATGAAAAAGAAGAAGATGAAGTTGTTATACCTTCTATCGGTATAACCATTGCACCTATTTTAGGTGCAAGCGATAGGTTTAATAATGAAAATTGTGCACGATGATTAACTGATATATTTCAAAAGAATAGATCGTACATTTTTTGACTTAATTAAATAAGAAATGAGAAAGCAGAGATGTTGATAATGGAGGGGATCAGATTTAACTTCCTACTTCAAAGAAACAGATTTTCTTACCCAGGGTTTGTTGGTAAAAGGGGGAAATAAAAAATGGATAATGGGAGACTTGACAGAAATTTTGGGGAAATAGACAATTCTATGACACTAGAAGGAAGCATTCATAGATTTCTTCTAAATGAAAGTTGTGATGACATGTAACTGATTGAATGTTTTATGATGTTAAGTTGAAGATGATGCAAAACATTAAATCAATTAATGGTTTGTATTGTCATTGATGTCAACTTGATACCATCTGTGTGGTCATACACATAATGCCAAAGACTTCAGAGAATCAATGGAACAATGATTATGCTTTCAACAATGCATAAATGTTAAGTATTCACTAAGTGACAGACTACACCAACGGAGTGCACACCATCGGTAAAGATAGAGATAAAGTCACAATGATGCCCGACGAGTAGAAGACAGTGTTGCCCGACAAAGCAGAATCACAGGATGACCGACGAGATAAAAAAAGAGTTGCCTGACGAGAAAGATCCAATGATGCCCGACGGATGGAGATCCCGAAGCTAACTGAAGTTACACCGATGGAATTGGCAGTTGTCACCGGCGACGAACTGCAGAATTGACCGACAGAACAGAGAGATCAGAAAATGACAAAATATCTAGCTGGCAGAGCTTAAGAATAGACTTAACTGATTGTTTTATTTGTTTTATTCAACCACAGTTAAGCAATTGATTTATACATTTGGTAAGAAGATAACTACAGGATAAATCAGGTGTTAAATCCGTAAATCAAATTGGCTGAATTGTTTTTTCACGCCAAGAATCAAGAATCAAGAATTAAGGAATATCATGTCTATATAAGAGACAAGCATAATTCATTTTCTGTATACACTCAGATACACAGGGGAGTGAATTGAAAGAAGATGCTGAAGAGAAACTGGTGAAGGATAAACTTCATACAGTTCTGATCAATCAAGCTAAGGGAGAGCTAAAGCATTCTGCAGACACCAACGAACAGTGAAGCATAGCATCACAAAGAAGAAAGTGTGAAGCACAAAGGAATTGATTTGATACATTGATCAGAGAGGTATTGTACGTAAATAGATCTGAATATCACCAATTCAAAGCTGCATTAGAAATAGGTCATTGTGTTTCAGTTTAACCATTGAAGCGTTAAGTCTCTTAATAGAGCAAGACTTAACCGTCTTCTGTAATTGAGGTATATCCTAACAGATTACCGAAAAGGTTGATTCATGATAGTAGCAGCGGTCTTACCTAAAACCTATTGACAGTCTAAGGAGGCTGATTCAAGGATGGTAGTAAGATTGGCATAAAGCCTATTGACAGTCTAAAGACTAATTCAAGGATGGTAGCGTAGATGCCAGATACTAAGTGATAACCTATGTATAAAAATCCTCTAACAAGGTCACACTTAACCGTGTGTTTGTAACGTTTAACAAGGTTGGCTCCTAACAGGGCTCACATCAGAAGAGTGAAAATTTGGGGTACCAGTCCCAGTGGTTTTTTCCCTTAATAAGGTTTCCAAGTTAAAATCCATGTGTTATGTGTGTATGGTAAATTAGTTTATTGTTTTACATTTCACATGTGCATTTCTGGATTGATTGGTATACTCTGCATATTTACTAAGTATTGGTAAATGCATTTTACTGCTTATCGGTAATTAAGGAGAATAAGGACAGACAAGGTAAACTGACAGACAGTAAATTATTTTAAGTATTTCAAGGCATACATCTTGTAGGGACTTAATAATCTGAGGTGTATAAATTGGTGGATTAAAGTTTAAAGGATAAATTTTTGAGGCCACTGATTCACCCCCCCTCTCAGTTATTACTAACAATTGGTATCAGAGCTTGTGTGCTTAGAATGAAGGTTTCAAGACCTAAGTAAAGATCACAAGATGAACAGACGAGATGTGCCCAAGTTGAACAAAGACAACTTTGCTTCATGGCAAAGGAGAAGAAAACTTCACTTATCAGGTATTGGCAATGATATTACTCAATACTTAGATACTAAATATATGTTGCCTATAGGACCATTGACGGTAGATCAATTGAGAGTAAAGCATGAACATCACTGCATAGTTATAGAGCTTTCTGCCTCACTCTCTGATGCTGAATTTGAGGATGTCAAAGATTGAAAAAATGCAAAGACAATGTGGGATAAGCTAAAGCTTATACATGGAGGTGATAAAAATGTTCTGAGAGCCAAGGCAGAAAGCCTTAGAGGAAAGTTTGATGATCTCAAAATGAAAGAAGGTGAAAACATCACTCAGTACAACACAAGAATAAAATAAGTAGTCAATGTTATACGAGGCGTTGGAGGTACACTTGAAGAGGAGGCAGTGGTAAGTAAAATATTAAGAACCTTATTGCCTATATATGCTATTAGAGTCCCTGCTATTTAAGAAATGAGAGCAGTAGAAAATAATATAGTCACTCTTGATAGCCTGATTGGTAGATTGATTTCATTCGAGATGAATAATTTTGATAATAGTGTTCTACCAAGTTTAGAGTCTGCATTTAAGTCTTCTATGAGAATAAGAAAATCTAGTCAGAGACACTCATCTAGAAAAGACAGTGAAAGAAAAATTGAAGAAGATCTAGATGAAATAGAAGCACTCATGGAAAGAAGAATGCAAAGAGGCGAAGGTAAATACAAAGGCAAGTTACCACTTGTATATTTCAATTGTAAAGAGATTGAACACTTTGCTGCAAGATGTCCTAACAAAAGAAAAGATGACAGAAGTGATACCAGATCTCTTGAGAAGAAATCTAACAAAGGTGAAAAAAAAGATTATAGAGGTTATCGACGATCAAAAAGAAGTGATACTTGAGATTACAAGGACAAAGGCACGAAAGCTAGCTATTTAGCTGCTTGCAAAGATGAAGATACTGACACTGAACCAGATGATGATATCGAGATAATATCTGTAGCTGTGAAGGATGATTCAGATGAAGATGAAAGGTATGAAGAAACTGCACTCATATCTAAGATTAATAAGAATGATATCTGGATTATAGATAGTGGCTGCACTCACCATATGACCGGTGACAAAGAAAATTTTAATAATTTTGAATACTATAAAGGTGGTACAGTAAAAATGGGAAATGATATACCTTGTCAAATTGAAGGTAAAGGAACAGTAATGCTGAATAACCTGATTAAATGTGAAAATGCTTATTGGGTAAAAGGATTGAATTATAATCTATTGAGTATTTTTCAGTTGAATAATTCAGGTCACAGAGTAGCATTTGAGAACAAGAAGGCAAAGATCTTCAATGAATCAGGAAAACTGATTGGTACCAGTGAACAAACCAAAGGTAACTTATTATATCTGAATGATACTAACCCCACTTGCTTGATGACTAGAAACGAAGACATATGGTTGTGGCACAAAAAATTGTGTCATTTGAATTTTAACAACATGATGAAAATAAGCAGGAAAAGAAGTGTAAGAGGCTTACTGACAATGACAAAGCCATACAACATCATGTGCAAGAATTGTCAAAAAGGTAAAATGACAAAGTCTAGTTTCAAAAGCAAAACCCATACATCTGATAATATTATAGAATTAGTCCATACTGATTAATGTGGACCTATGAGGAGAAAGAGCTATTATGGAGATAGATATTTTATTCTCTTTGTTGATGATTACTCTAGAATGATGACAATCATGTTTCTAAAAGAAAAATCTGAAGCATTCAAGATGTTTAAATGGTACAAGGCTATGGTAGTGAAACAAAGTAGTAAGGATCTAAAATGTTTGAGATCAGATAGAGGAGGAGAATTTATATCAGATGAATTCACTAATTTCTGTAATGAGCATGGCATAAAAGACAGGTTTCTACACCAAGAACACCACAGAAAAATGGGATTGTTGAGAGAAGGAACAGATCAATAGTTGACTATGCCAGAACACTGATGATAGAGAGACACATCCCCCAAATCTTTTGGAGAGAAGTTGTTAGCACTCCTATCTATACACTTAATAAAGTAAAATTGAAGAAGGACTCAAAGAAGACTCCTTATAAGATATGGTATGGTAAAACACCCAATGTAAGTTACTTCAAAATATTTGGAAGTCAATGTTATGTCTTAAAAAATGATAGAAATAGAAATCTTGACGCCAAAAGTGATGAAGGTATTTTTCTGGGGTATTCTACCAAAATCAAAGCTTTTAAATGTCTAATCAAGGCTTCTAACAAAATAGTTGAAAGTGCAAATGTGAAGATTGATGAATTTGCAGAAAAGAATAAATTGGAAACCATAAAAGAACCAGAAGAATACAACAAGTTTGTGTATTGTGAAGAACCCATAACTCTACCTGAGCAACAATGCTTAATCCAAAACAACAGAATATTGCAACCAACGGTCCTAATGCTGTTACTAATTGTCAGGATAATGATCAAGATAATATGCAAGGTAATGAAGATCAAGCTGATATACAAAGAGTTGTACCTGTACTTGCAATATATGTTAGAAGGAACCATCTAGAGGACCAGATCATAGGAGATAAGAAAGATGGTACAAGAACAAGAAGTAAGTCTTTAAACTCAAATTGCTTAATTTGTGAGCTTGAACCAAAATCTATCAATGCTGCACTAGATAATGAAGAATGGATAACTGCTATGAATGATGAGATTGAATAGATTGAGAAGAACAAGATATGGTCACTTGTGCCAAGACCAAATGACAAGGATGTCATCGGTATAAAATGGATATTCAAGAACAAACTGAACGAGAATGGAGAAGTTACAAGGAATAAAGAAAGACTAGTATGCAAGGGGTATGCACAAGAGGAAGGTATAGACTATGGAGAAACCTTTGCACCCATTGCTAGGATAGGATTAATAATTCTACATGCTTATGTTGAATACAAAGGATTCAAAGTATATCAAATGGATGTCATGTCAGCATTCCTAAATGGAATACTTGAAGAAGGGGTATACATTGAACAACCAGAAGGGTTTGTGGATCCAGACAAGAGGAACATGGTATGTAGACTTCACAAAGCTTTGTATGGATTAAAACAAGCTCCCAGAGCCTGGTATGAATGACTTCATTCCTATATAAGTGTTGGATTCATGAGGACTAGTGAAAATAGTAATCTTTATTTAAAAGATGATACTAATGCTAACACTTTGATTGCTGAAATATTTGTTGATGACATCATATTTGGAGGTAATGATATGCTATGCAAATCATTCGCTGATGAGATGAGAAAAGAATTTGAGATGTCTATGTTTGGAGAGATGAAGTTCTTTCTTGGTCTATAAATCATTCAACAAAGTGAAGGTATTTTCATTACACAGTCCAAATACATCATAGAAGTTCTAAAAATATTCAAGATGGAAGATTCCAAACCTGTTGGAACACCGATGGCTACTGGATGCAAGTTAACAAAGGAGGACAAGACAATAGAGGTAAATCAGACTCTATATAGATCAATGATAGGAAAACTCATGTATGTTGTACACACTAGACCAGATATTGCACATGCAGTAGGGATTGTTGCTAGATTCTCTGCTAACCCCAGGGAATCGCATATAATTGCTGTGAAAAGAATCCTAAGATATCTGAAGAATACTGAGGAATTTGGCTTATGGTATAGAAGAGAAGGCAAATTTGAACTAAAAGTGTTTACCGACGCTGATTAGGCTGGAAATCTTGATGACCGAAAGAGCACAACTGGAGGAGCATTCTTTATGGGTGACAGACTTGTCACATGGATTAGCAAGAAGCAAGGATGCATCTCTTAGTCTACTACAGAAGAAGAATATGTTGTTGCTGCCGCAAACTGCTCAAATATTACATGGATCAAACAGTTGCTAGAAGGTATGCATATGAAGATCATAGAACTAGCGATTATCTATTGTGATAACACCAGTGCAATAAACATTTCTAAGAATCTAGTCATGCATGCAAAGACTAAACACATTGGCATCAAGTATCATTATTCAAGAGAACAAGTTCAATTAAAAGAGGTCATACATGAATATGTGCAATCGAAAGAATAATTGGCTGATATCTTCACGAAGCCACTACCCAAGGATACATTTGAGTACCTGAGAAAACGACTAGGGGTCAAACCCATGTCTACTAGTCAGTAAAAGGAATGAAGGTTGCATTAGCCATATATTATAAGAATATCATTCAGGATTGATGCAAGAAAAAATTGAACTTCAAAGATACATCCATATACAGAAAGGTATATATCATAACCAAGCACCAGAACATAGTGTTATATATTGATGATGGATAAGGGAAATTCAAGGAATATATTATGGAGAGAAGAAATTGTTGAAAGAATGTCATATATTTGACAAATATTTGTTTGACATTGTTGTCAAAGGGAGAGAATGTATTCATATTATCATCAGAAACTATTCATTAACAAATAACTCCAAATAGAGAGAGATCATATCCATAGGGAGAGTATTTGTATAAAAGTTGCAAATAAAAGACAGTGACATCAAGAAGCAAAAAAGTCAAAAGAGAGAAATTGACACAAACATAGGTCACAACACATCAGAAGAAGAAACAAAGAAAACTCCAAGAATCAAATCTAAGCTAACACAGAGCTTACCGGCAGTCAGACATATTTATTAGTTATCAAAACAAACTATTTTTTAATTTGATAAATCTCAATAAATTGTATTTCATGTTCTATTAGAAATAGTAGAGTGTGATAATATAGCATGTTTCCATCAATGCCAAAGGGAGAGATCGATGACATATAACTGATTGAATGTTTGATAATGTTAAGTTGAAGATGATGCAAAACATTAAATCAGTTAATGGTTTGTATTGTCATTGATGTCAACTTGATATCATCTGTGTGGTCATAAATATAATGCAAAAGACATCAGAGAATCAATGGAACAATGATTATGATTTTAACAATGCATAAAAGTCAAGTATTCACTAAGTGATAGACTACACCGACGGAGTGCATACCACTGGTAAAGACAGAGATAAAGTCATAGTGATGCTCGACAAGCAGAAGACAGTGTTTCCCAACGAAGAAGAATCATAGGATTCCCAACGAGCTGAAAAAAGAGTTGCCCGATGAGAAAGATCTAATGATGCCCGACAAACGGAGATCCTGAAGCTAACTGAAGTTACACCGACAGAACTGGCAGTTGTCACCGACAATGAACTGCAGAATTGACTGACAAAATGGAGAGATAAAAAAATGACAAAAAATCTAGCTGGCAGAGCTTAAGGATAGACTTAACTAATTTTTTTATTTGTTTTATTCAACCATAGTTAAGAAATTGATTTATATAGTTGGCAAGAAGATAAATATGAGATAAATCAAGAGTTAAAGTCGTAAATCAAATTGGCTGGATTGTTTTTCACGCCAAGAATCAAGAATCAATAATTAAGGAATATCATGTCTATATAAGAGACAAGAATAATTCATTTTCCATATGCACTCAGATACACGGGGGAGTGAATTGAAAGAAGATGCTAAAGAGAAACTAGTGAAGGATAAACTTCATACAGTCCTGATCAATCAAGCTAAGGGAGAGCTAAAGAATTTTGAAGATACCGATGAACAGTGAAGCACAACATCACAGAGTAGAAAGTGTGAAGCACAAAGGAATTGATTTGATACATTGATCAGAGAGGTATTGTACACAAATAGATCTGAATATCAGAAATTCAAAGTTGCATTAGAAACAAGTCATTGTGTTTTAGTTTAACCATTGAAGCATTAAGTCTCTTAAGACAGCAGGACTTAACCGTCTTCTAAAATTGAGGTATATCCTAACAGATTACCAAAAAGGTTGATTCATGATAGTAGTAGCAGTCTTACCTAAATCCTATTGACAGTCTAAGAAGGAGGTTGATTCAAGGATGGTAGTAAGATTAGCATAAATCCTATTGACAGTCTAAAGATTGATTCAAGGATGGTAGCGTAGATGCCAGATACTAAGTGACAACATATGTATATAAATCCTCTAACAAGGTCGCACTTAACCATGTGTTTGTAACCTTTAACAGGGTTGGCTCCTAACAGGGCTCACTTTAGAAGAGTGAAAATTTGGGGTACCAGTCCCAGTGGTTTTTTCCCTTAACATGGTTTCCACATTAAAATCCATGTGTTATGTGTGTATGGTTTACTAATTTATTGTTTTACATTTCACATATGCATTTCTACATTGATTGGTATACTCTACATATTTATTGAGTATCAGTAAATGAGTTTTACTGCTTATTGGTAATCAAGGAGAATAAGGATAGACAAGGTAAACCAACAGACAGTAAATTATTTCAAGTATTTCAAGGCATACATCTTGTAGGGACTTAATAATCTGAGGTGCATAAATTGGTGGATTAAAGTTTAAAGGATAAATTTTTGAGGCCATTTATTCACCCCCCTCTAAGTTATTACTAATAATTGGTATCAGAGCTTGTGTGCTTAGAAGGAAGGTTTCAAGACCTAAGTAAATATCATAAGATGAATAGATGGGATGTGCCCAAGTTCAACAAAGACAACTTTACTTCATGACAAAGTAGAATAAAACTTCACTTATCAGGTATTGGAAATGATATTACTCAATACTTAGATACTAAATATGTGTTTCCTATAGGACCATTGATGGTAGATCAATTGAGAGTAAAGCATGAACATAACTCCATAGTTATAGAACTTTCTGCCTCACTCTCTGATGCTTAATTTGAGGATGTCAAAGATTGCAAAAATGCAAAGACAATGTGGGATAAGCTAAAGCTTTTACATGGAGGTGATAAAAATGTTCTGAGAGCCAAGGCAGAAAGCCTTAGAGAAAAGTTTGATGATCTCAGAATGAAATAAGGTGAGAACGTCACTCAGTACAACACAAGAATAAAAGAAGTATTCAATGCTATACGAGGCGTTGGAGGTACACTTGAAGAGGAGACAGTGGTAAGTAAAATATTAAGAACCTTATTGACTGTATATGCTATTAGATTCTCTGTTATTCAAGAAATGAGAGAAATAGCAAACAATACAGTCACTCTTGATAGCGTGATTGGTAGATTGCTTTCATTTGAGATGAATAATTTTGATAATAGTGTTCTACCAAGTTTAGAGTCTAAATTTAAGTCTTCTGTGAGAATACACAAATCTAGTCAGAGACACTCATCTAGAAGAGACAGTGAAAGAGAAAGTGAAGAAGATAATCTAGATGAAATAGAAGCACTCATGGCAAGAAGAATGCAAAGAGGCAAAGGTAAATACAAAGGCAAGTTACCACTTGTATGTTTCAATTGTAAAGAGATTGGACACTTTGCTGCAGGATGTCCTAACAAAAGAAAAGATGACAGAAGTGATAACAGATCTTTTGAGAAGAAATCTGATAGAGGTGACAACAAATATTACAGAGGTTACTGATGATTAGAAAGAAGTGATACCTGAGATTATAAGGACAAAGGCAAGAAGGCAACTAGCTATCTAGCTTCTTGCAAAGATGAAGATACTGACACCGAACCGGATGACGATATCGAGATAGTATCTGTAGATGTGAAGGATGATTCAGATGAAGATGAAAGGTATGAGGGTGATCCTACAAAACTGTGTCCTACTTTTTCGCCAACTTTGACACTGAAATGAACATTTTGAAAAAAAACTTCGCTTTCGGACATCTTTTGTCATAAAACCATTAAGAATTTGAAGATGATGTAAACTAGTGACTTTTAGTATTTTTTTTCTAGTTTATGTATTTTTTTTTTTTAAATTGAAATTTATTTGAATCCATTTTTCCTTCTCCTTCAAAAATTATTTTTGTGAAAAATCAAGATTTTTCAGGAGTGACACTCACTTTGATCAACATAACTCTTTTTATAAAACTGATAAGAACGTAATTATTTTTAATTTAGGTTTGTAACACAAATATCTAGGGAATCCATTTGGTTTCATTCAATTTGGTTGAATATTTAATAGTTTATTGAGTTATGAAGTGACATTAATTATAATTTGGACATAGGTTCACTTTGATCGCTCTAACTCTATCTCTATATATTGAAATTAATTTATTCTTTTTTTGATAGAAAGGTAACATAAATAGCTATTTCCTAGATATTTTTCATAATTTTTTTCCCCTAATTTACTATTTTTCTAGAAGCGTCGAACAAAGAAGTCGCTAAATGGTCAGACAACCTGTGTTTAGTAAAACTTAAAAAGAAAAGTATTAATAAACTCAATATATATATATATATATATATATA
>MU225293.1:1253463-1275504 GCA_018584345.1 Thuja plicata | reverse complement strand
GAAGTAAGTCTTTAAACTCAAATTGCTTAATTTGTGAGTTTGAACCAAAATCTATCAATGCTGCACTAGATAATGAAGAATGGATAAGTGCTATGAATGATGAGATTGAATAGATTGAGAAGAAAAATACATGGTCACTTGTGTTAAGACCAGATGACAATAATGTCATTGGTAAAAAATGGATATTCAGGAACAAATTGAACGAGAATGGAGAAGTTACAAGGAATAAAGCAAGACTAGTATGCAAGGGGTATGCACAAAAGGAAGGTATAGACTATGGAGAAAGCTTTGCACCCATTGCTAGGCTAGAAGGAGTAAGAATTCTACTTGCTTATGCTGCATACAAAGGATTCAAAGTATATCAAATGGACATCAAGTCAGCATTCCTAAATGAAAGACTTGAAGAAGAGGTATACATTGAACATACAGAAGGGTTTGTGGATCCAGACAATAGGAACATGGTATGTAGACTTCACAAAGCCTTGTATGGATTAAAACAATCTCCCAAAGCCTGGTATGAATGAATTCATTCCTATCTAATAAGTATTGGATTCATGAGGACTAGTGAAAATAGTAATCTTTATTTAAAAGAAGATACTAATGCTAACACTTTGATTGCTGAAATATTTGTTGATGACATCATATTGGAGGCAATGATATGCTATGCAAATCATTCACTGATGAGATGAGTAAAGAATTTGAGATGTCTATGTTTGGAGAGATGAAGTTCTTTCTTGGTCTACAGATCATTCAACAAAGAGAAGGTATTTTCATTACAGAGTCCAAATACATCAAAGAAGTTCTGAAAATATTCAAGATGGAAGATTCCAAACCTGTTGGAACACTGATGGCTACTGGATGCAATTTAACAAAGGAGGACACGACAACAGAGGTAAATCAGACTCTATATAGATCAGTGATAGGAAAACTCATGTATGTTGTACACACTAGACTAGATATTGCACATGCAGTAGGGATTGTTGCTAGATTCTCTGCTAACCCCAGGGAATCACATATAAATAGTATGAAAAGAATCCTAAGATATCTAAAGATTACTAAGGAATTTGGCTTCTGGTATAGAAGACAAGGCAAATTTGAACTGAAAGTGTTTACGACGCTGATTGGGCTTGAAATCTTGATGACCAAAAGAGCACAATTGGAGGAGCATTCTTTATGGGTGACAGACTTGTCACATGGATTAGCAAGAAGCAAGGATGCATCTCTCAGTCTACTACAGAAGCAGAATATGTTGCTACTACCGCAAATTTCTCAAATATTACATGGATCAAACAGTTGCTGGAAGGTATGCATATGAAGATCATAGAACCAGTGATTATCTCTTGTGATAATACTAGTGCAATAAATATTTCCAAGAATCCAGTCATACATGCAAAGACTAAACACATTTCGATCAAGTATCATTATTTAAGAGAAAAAATTTAAGAAAAAGAGGTCATACTTTAATATGTGCAATCAAAAGAACAATTGGCTGATATCTTCACCAAGCCACTACCCAAGGATACATTTGAGTACCTGTGAAAAAGACTAGGGGTCAAACCCATGTCTATCAGTCAGTAAAAGGACTGAAGGCTACATCATCCATATATTATAAGAATATCATTCATGATTGATGCAAGAAAAAATTGAACTTCAAAGCTACATCCATATACAGAAAGGTATATATCAGAACCAAGCACTAGAACATAGTGTTATATTGATGATAGATAAGGGAAATTCAAGGAATATATTATGGAGAGAAGAAAGTGTTGACAGAATGTCAGATATTTGACAAATATTTTTTTGGCATTGTTGTCAAAGGGAGAGAATGTATCCATATTATCATCAGAAACTTATGATCATAAACTATTCATTAACAGATTACTCCAAACAGGGAGAGATCATATCTATAGGGAGAGTATTTGTATAAAAGTTGCAAATAAAAGACAGTGACATCAAGAAGCAGAAAAGTCAAAAGAGATAAATTGACACAGACAAAGGTCACAACACATCAGAAGAAGAAACAGGGAAAACTGCAAGAATCAAATCTGAGCTAACACAAAGCTTACCGGCGGTCAGACATTTTTATCAGTTATCAAAACAAACTGTTTGGTAATTTGATGAATCTCAACAAATTGTATTTCATGTTGTATTAGAAATAGTATAGTGTGATAATATAGTATGTTTCCATCAACAACAAAGGGAGAGATTGATTACATGTAACTGATTGAATGTTTGATAATGTTAAGTTGAAGATGATGCAAAACATTAAATCAGTTAATGGTTTGTACTGTCATTGATGTCAACTTGATGTCATCTATGTGGTCATACACATAATGCCAAAGACTTCAGAGAATCAGTGGAACAATGATTATGCTTTCAAAAATTTATAAAAGTCAAGTGTTCACTAAGTTACAAACTACACTGACAGAGTGCACACCATCGGTAAAGACAGAGATAAAGTCACAGTGATGCCCGACAAGCAGAAGATAGTGTTGCCTAATGAAGAAGAATCACAGGATGCCCGACGAGCTAAAAAAAGAGTTGCCCAATGATCAAGATCTAATAATGCCTGATGGACGGAGATCCCGAAGCTAACGGAAGTTACACTAACGATACTGGCAGTTGTCACTGGCGACGAACTGTAGAATTGACCGACAGAATAGAGAGATCAGAAAATGACAAAATATCTAGCTGGCAGAGCTTAAGGATAGACTTAACTGATTTTTTTTATTTGTTTTATTCAACCATAGTTAAGCAATTGATTTTTACAGTTGGCAAGAAGATAACTATGAGATAAATTAGGAGTTAAAGCCATAAATCAAATTGGCTGGATTTCTTTTCACGCCAAGAATCAAGAATTAATGAATATCATGTCTATCTAGGAGACAAGCATAATTCATTTTCCATATGCACTTAGATACACAAGGGAGTGAATTGAAAGAAGATGCTGAAGAGAAACTGGTGAAGGATAAACTTCATACAGTCCTGATTAATCAGGCTAAGGGAGAGCTAAAGAATTCTGCAAACATCGACGAATAGTGAAGCACAACATCACAGAGTAGAAAGTGTGAAGCACAAAGGAATTGATTTGATACATTGATCAGAGAGGTATTGTACGTAAATAGATCTAAATATCAGCAATTCAAAGTTGCATTAGAAATAGTTCATTGTGTTTTAGTTTAACCATTGAAGCATTAAGTCTCTTAACAGAGCAGGACTTAACCGTCTTCTATAATTGAGGTATATCTTAACAGATTACCAAAAAGGTTGATTCATGATAGTAGCAACGGTCTTACCTAAAGCCTATTGACTGTCTAAGAAGGAGGCTGATTCAAGGATGGTAGTAAGATCAGCATAAAGCCTATTGACAGTCTAAAGACTGATTCAAGGATGGTAGCATAGATGCCAGATACTAAGTGACAACCTATGTATAAAAATCCTCTAACAAGGTCGCAGTTGACCATGTGTTTGTAGCCTTTAACAGGGTTGGCTCCTAACAGGGCTCACTTTAGAAGAGTGAAAATTTGGGTACTAGTCCCAGTGGTTTTTTTCCCTTAACAGGGTTTCCACATTAAAATCCATGTGTTATGTGTGTATGCTTTATTACTTTATTGTTTTATATTTCACATATGCATTTTTGGATTGATTGGTATACTTTGCATATTTACTGAGTATCGGTAAATGAGTTTTACTGCTTATCGGTAATCAAAGAGAATAAGGACAAACAAGGTAAACTGATAGACAGTAAATTATTTCAAGTATTTCAAGGCATAAATCTTGTAGGGACTTAATAATCTGAGGTGTATAGATTGGTGGATTAAAGTTTAAAGGATAAATTTTTGAGGCCACTGATTCACCCCCACCTCTTAGTTATTACTAACAAGTTGTGTGCCCTATTCTTGAAGTTTGTTTCTAAAATCTATCTCAATACAACCTACAGATTGAGGTAGGCATTGAAAATTATAATAAATTGTAGTTTTATTCTAAAATAGATAGTTGTAATATGTCTTTATTTCTATAATTAGGTTTTTCAGATTTATTTTCTTTATATTTTGATTATTCATCATTGTGAAACCAACTGCTTGGTTGGTTGAGGTTTTCTTGAATATCATGCTCTTCCCAAATGAAATTTATTTTAATGCTTCTCTATGGTAGTTTCTGGTTGTATTTTGAAACCTATGATTAGGATTGGGTGTTGTTCGCAATAATAGTCCAACAACAGAACTGAGAGGGGGGGGGGGGAATCAATTGTGAGCCAGATATTTAGACTTTAAACTTTATAAACCAATTACTCAATGAAAATCTTAGCACATTAAATACAAAACCATAACACAAGAAATTTTTGTCAAGGAAACCTTGTTGAGGGAAAAACCCCGGTGGGAATTAGCACCCACAAATAATATAGTGAAAGTATAGTATCCCTGCTAGGAGATTTAGCCCAATTAGGAGCTGATTATTACATATAGTACACAGTCCCTCTTAGAAGCTAAAAAATGTTAGGGGTCAAGAGAAACAAGAGGCTCATTACCTAGGTACACTGCTCAAATGTGAAGGTTAAATCAACCTTCTAGACTCACTGTCTAAAATATAGATATAGGAGTAACAATAACTAGTGAACTGACTCATAGCAACTTTATTTTTGTAGACAGTTCCAATGAATTTCATTTGAATAATTATCTCTTATCTACATATAGCATACTTCAAAAATACAAGCTGACAGCTTCCATGTCACACATCCTTTTTTTCCTCACAAAAAAAAAACTCTCCTTTATACAAGTTTACAATAAATAATTAGGTCAGCCTGTTTAATAATTCCCCAATGTACAAACAAATATATAGACCCTTGCTAAGATACACACGGTATGAAAAACAACTAAAAATCAATTATAACTCATCAATTATAATCCAAGATCCGTAATCCACGCTCGACAACCTATAAACAAGTTTCATCGTTATTGTCGGCCACAAATAGATCTTCACAAGATCACACGCTTCATTTGGCGTCACCAAGAACATAGTGACACAAAAATCAAAATTAAAATTCTCCAACATGTCTTGTACCACACCTTAAGCTCAAAAATCATAACTCATGCTCGCATCCAAGTTATCTCCAAAATTCGGAGACCAACTCTATCACAATTCTATGTCACTCTTTTGTAACCAGTCTTGAGAAAAACAACTATAACTTATACCAATAATAAGATTAAGATAAGAGACCTTAGATATAAGATAAATTCTCATCCATGTATACATATCCATGCTCACATGCTCTTAAAGCCCGTATAATGTTTGTACACTTCTATTAGTCTTCCCTATACCAGTTATAACTAGTCTGTCTAAGACTTGAACTGAAATATATGTTGACATCAATGACAAAACATGAAAGTCAACACGTCTAACAAAACCAATTCCAAAAATTTCCACCTTTGGAATTTATGGCAACATTTGATAAAATCCATCAACCTAAACATTATCCTTCTCTATACAATCTTCTCCATATCCTCTTCACAACTTCCCCTAAAATAGTAGGGATTTTATACTTGTATCTCTCCCACTTTGACATCAATGGAAAATGGAGCCATGTCTCTTATCCTTCTCTGACCATCCTACCTCTTCAAGGTGTATCTTTTTCAAATATTCATGCCTTCAACAACTAGGTGCTTGATCAGCCAAATATGTTATGATATGTTTTGCGATCACTCCTCCTGAGGAGTGCATCCAAGAATCAAGTCCAGTGATTGATATAACTCTTACAGCCAATGGACTAATGCATTTATGCATCATTTAGATCTTGCAAGGAGGGCCTACCACCCCAATAATACTTGTGAGATACTCAAAGGCATCTTTTGACAAAGGTTTTGTGAATATATCTCCTATTTTCTCCTTTGTAGTAATGTACTCCAATCTGACTTCCTTTTTTGCAACCTTCTCTCTCAAAAAGTAATATTTGATTGAAATGTGTTTGGTTTTTTAATGCATAAAAATATTGTTTGACATATTTACTATGCTTGTATTGTCACAATGTATAACCACTGGCTCTTTAAAATTAATCCCAATGTCCTTCAACATCTACTTCGTCCATGTTAGAGCTTTTTCTTAATCAACTCTATAACTCCAAACTCACAATTCTTGCAAGTCAAAGTTTAATTGATGAGGATCTGATCCTCCTTCTTCTTTGAGCTCCACAAACTTAGGTAGGTGTACCTCTTATAGATTACCTCTTCTCTGTAAATTCATCACTGGATTAAGGGCTACAATGATTTAATAATGTATTTTGTTGCAACATATGCAGAGGTTCAAAAACCAATCCATGATTTTAACAAAAGTAAATAACACTGCAGAAAAATGGCCAAAGTGACAAGGATATTCATCCTTCTTCTCTTCGATTTTAAAACTCAGATAGGCTAACTTAAAGGATTCAATTCTTCAATGAATCAATAACTATATCTGTATTATTAAATGTAGCTCTTAAACATCCATGTTGTTTAAACAAGAAATGAAAGATATTCAGATTTTAGAATGATTGATGATGAAAACTACTGGACAAGGAAAGACCAATCCCTTATCTATTGGGCAACAGAGTCATATAAACATACGTCAACATAAAACCTTCTAATTCTGACATACAGAAACCTAGTGAAATACCTTAAAAATTACTCTTTCACTCCAACACATGGACATCAGGTTCATGTACAAACCCTAAACTCTCAGAATTTGTCCCTAAGGTTTACTCCCTCCTTGAAAGAAACTTAGAAACACAACTCACAGTTACCTTATAACCAGTGCATTAAAATGCCTTATAGATTAACACACAAGACTTCAAGGTAAGACATAAAGACATCAACAAATATTGAATAGGGACTTCATTTTTTCATTAGCTTGCTAACTACTTCAGCATATTTACAGAACAAAGAGCTCAGAGAAGAAGACCCAGAAATCACGAAACTGGACAATAGTAAAATTTTAACATCCCTATTACAATAGAGAAAAAGAGGATACATAGAGAAGAAGAAAACCGTAATTCAGACACCAAAATTTTGTTTGTTTGTAAGAAAATATCTACAAATATCTCATCCTTCAAAGAAATTTGATCTCCATCGGCAACTGTCTCTTCAAAAATCTGATTTCATTTGTCTATTTCAACCTCTGATTTTACTTGTCTTTTTCAAACTTTGACTCAATCCAAAAATGAAAATCTTATTTCAATATGACAAATATCTACTCTTCTCAAGCAATTGTCTTTTCATGTAATTAAACTCTTCAAGGAATCTGATTTCATTTTGCCTCTAATAAAATCCTTTCAAATCTAATTTTCATCCTTTGAGAAAATATCTCTCCGTGAAAGCTTCTTTGCCAAGATTTGCAAATAAATAAATTGCACAAGATTATAAAATAAGACTATGCTTTTCAATGTTTGCACAATATTTTAATCTTTTACACTTTGTCTTATTTGTGCAAATCTGATTTAGTTTCTTATTTAATACTTTGCATAGACTATACCTCATTTTAATTCCTTTTAAATTTAATCATGTGCACATTATCTTTCCTTTGAAATTTCTCCTTTATGCATTCTTGTCTCAGAACTTACCTGAATTGGACACTTGGAACACAATGGTTGGTTGATCTTAATTGGCTTTGAAACTTATCCTCTAACCCTGGTTTACTTGGAGATTTGGAGACAAGCTAGTCTCCAAGTCTCTGAAAGATTTCCTTTAACCATGGTTTATTGCGAGACTTAATGCGAGCCCTTAGATCTGATCTTCATCTAATGGCTAGGGCTTAATCTTAGAATGAAAGGCACTTAACGGTTTTCATCTAGATACTTTTGTGTAGTGGTTTACTAACCTCCAGTCGCATGATCTCCAATAGGTTTGCCTAACTGCTATTTTCTTACATGACTTCGTGACTGCACACTCTCTGAGTCTCAAAATATCTGACAGTTAACTGGTAACATCTTGTGACCACTCGTGCGGTTATTCTGATAGTTAGTTGTTAAATCTCTGATGCTATCTCACTTAACCCCTAGCATCTCACGACTTCATGCGTGGTTAGTTGACCTCTAGTCGCTGAATCTTGCACAATTTTCTTTGATCGCAGTTACCTTACGCGACTTCACGATCACTCACCACATGTCTGCCTAGCCACCTATCAACATCACCACTTTTTTGCCATGTCATCACCAAAATTTCATCTCACTTGTGTGGGAACGCTTCCCAATGCACCACCTACGCGCGCATGAAGAGCCTCCTGCTCATATTCACATTTCAATATATTTTCCTGCTTCCTTTTAAACATCTTAGAAATCTCCTGTGGGGTTAATGTGGGATTAATGTGGGATTAATCCCATTCAAGTTTTAAAGCTTTGTCAGATTCTGTGCCAAAAATTATGTGGCCCACCACGCATGCACTCTTCTAACCAAGGGGTCTGCCAAGGATCTCTTGACTTCTTTATTCATTTTACTTAGTGTACACTGGGGTATAAAAAGGCTTGAAAAATCACACTCACAGAAAATATGGGATAAACGCATTTTGCATTTACCTCCTCTTAGGTTCATCTTGCGTAGGGCTCCTTTCTTTGGAAGTTTTCAAAGTTTAAAACATCTTATTTATATTTCTGCACAGGCCAGCAACTTCACCTCATATTTAACAATTTACTAACATGTCTGCATAGCCCACTAACAGCCTCCATCCAACTTCAATGAACTTGCCACTTGCTTTGTTTTGCGCAGGCCCAACTCCATAACATTCCTCTATTTACTCCTGTGCAGGACATTGTGATTCAAACACAAACATTTTAAAAGTCTTAACTCTACCTCCTTCAAAAACAACGTGGACTACACCTACCAATAGCATTTGAAATGTCTTTTTTTAAATGTCCATGCTCATGCCCTGTGCAAATTAAGAAATTGGTTTTGTTTTTGTTTTTATAACAATCTATCTCCTTCAAAACTTGTGCAGGTTGTTTCCAAGTTCATATTCTTTCAAAACGTGGCATATTCCTCCAAAAATTTGCGCAAGACATTGCATTATAATTGCAGATGTTTTAAATATCTAAAAACTATATCAATAGTACCACATTTACGTAGTATATCCTCCAAAGAAATCTGCATAGACGATTTTGTTTGTTGTAATGAAATGTTTTAAAGTTGTCTTACGCAGGCATCTTGGATGATCTATTATGAAGGGTATCCTTCTGGTATGCGTGGGCTTTGATAAATCATGTTTGTGTGCTAGCAGCTTCTACATCTCCTGCGCAATGCTCTATTTGCATTGTCTTTTTCCCCTTTGCAAATTTTTTTTTTTAAACTTTGGTTTTAAACATTCACTTCTCTAAAGTTGTGTGGGTCTTCTCCAGCTATCCCCTGCGCAGGATCCTCTGTTTGGCGTGGGCTTCATTCTCTGAATTGTTTAATGGAGTGCTTCAAAGACATGTCGCGACATGGAATGTAATGATTACATGATTTTAAACAAATGGATTTGTTGATATGGCTTTAGAAGATTTAAAGTAAATGTGATTGGCTGGGAAAATCCAAATACAATAATCTTTACAAACATCCTTTCTGCCTGTGCTAGGAGAAATCATTTAGAACAAGTAAAAATGCATGGAAAACATTGAAGCACAACTCTGACATTTGAACTATTTGACAAAATGTCGAATAGAAGTCATCCCTGTGGAATACAATAATTGCAAGACATGTGCAAGGTAGTGGTTATAGTAAACCAAAAGTTTGTAGTTATTATAGCTACAACGTTCTCTTCCAATGAATCCACTTCTCTGTAGCAATATTTTTATTTGCATTATTTTGAAGCTTCCTTGCAAATGATGCCTCTTGTCGATACTTTCAAATTCTAAGTATAAAAAATTGTGTAACTTGACCATAAAGTATCAAACTGGTAGCCTTTACAATCATTTTTAACATTTCTGCAAATTGATCTCATTAATGACAACTGGCCTCTGGAACTGGCCTTAAAACTGACTAGAAAGCCTCCCAGAGCTCCGAAATCTAGAAGACATGAATTATTTCATGTTTACCATCACCCTGCAAAAAAATATCTCCATTAAGCCTTCAGAAGTGATATATTTTAATCTCCTAAGTTGACTACCTTCTCAAATCTACAAATGCACTAGTCAGAAAACACGTAAACCACTTCAGATTCACTCCCACAAAAATATCAAGCCATGTTCTGAGACTTAACCACTGATCCAAGTAGTACATTTAGATACAAAGAATATAAATCCATAACTGGATTCCTAAGATAACCATCTTATATGAAACTACAATCCTCTGAAAAAACCAACTCTGCAAAATAATTGTCTATACTAGAAATCTACATAAACTGCTTTTGATTCTGACTTCAAAAAACTATCAAAAGAGAGCCTTAGAGTCTGAGCCTTTGAACATGGATTCATTTTCATACAGGGAACATGAAAATTCAATTTCATCACTCTTATGGTGAACTAATCAACCGACACAAATCTGCAATGTCCGCACTTCACAACTTTGTGAACTTAATCTCAGTAAAAATGCAGAAATCTGATTTGAAATTGGTTAGGCAAAGTGGTCAAATAGATTGACCTAAGTCTGAAAATATTCAAATAAATTCACTTCCAGGTTTACAATGTAGGGGAAATTTTAATTCTTCAATATATTGAACTAGGTTCAACTTGTGGGAGCTCAAAGTAGGCTATTCAGCATTCTGGGAAAAACAGAGAAAGTAGACAGTTTTGGAGAACCAACTTTGGGAGATCTGAAAACCTATCAAATAGACTTGAAATGGCTTGGGTTTTGAAACATAGGATCTATGAAATACATGTTAAACATTCCCAAAATTTTGAGCCATGAAACTCAAAAGGACGCAAGTTATTGAAATGCAAACTATGCTTGTTACAGCAAAGTGACACTTACGCAGCAAATGTAGAAATAGACAAGTCCTCAAAACAAGACAGCAGGGAATAACTTGAAACTTGAATATGATGACCTAGGATTTCTTCATATATCAAAACAAGAGTGATGAATACCCAATATGCATGGTATACATTAATAATTCATCTGTGAAAATAGGCACACAAAGCACTTATATGGGGTCAAAATGCAAAAGCTTAACAAGGTACTCAAAAACCCTTGTTGCATTTTCGAGTACCAATAGTGGCTCTGACTGAGAACACGTGCCCCATGTGGGCATGTAGAGAAATTCATAATCTCATGATTAAGGCAAACCAACCATAAAATCAAATAAGACTTTTTAATTTCTCTCTTCTCTTTTCTCTTCACTTTTCAAAAAACATGGAACTCTTTATTTGAAAGAAAACACACCACATGACTGAAGGGAATGGAAAGGAACTATACAAGCACAAAAATATTTACAAAAGGCCTGAAGAACCAAAACTGAAATCAACTATTACCTCTGTCAAAAAAACAAATCTCTCATCCTTTCTCAAGAAACAAGCTAACAATACCACTTTCATCAGTTTGATTTGACCTACTGTCATCTTGCATTAGCTCATAACATAAAAAATTATCATCATATTCATCATCTAAACTTATATGAAAACCAAGAAGATTGTGAGGATGTAAATATTGTGGCATATGCATGTTACATTCATTAGATAAAAAGAAACTAGGATAAATGCAATATTTATCATCTTCAATCCTTAGGCCACATCTTCGAAAATCACTATCCAACTGAAAAGAACAACACTCAAAATTATGCCATATTGCTGGAGTTAATATTATTAGGTCCATCCATATCATTAGTTTGCACATCAAAGGAGAATGTATCATACTCAACCTCATGTAAACATTGAGGATGTTCATCACTTGGGACATCATCTAGACCGTTCTTTAAAGGATATGGACCAACAATCTGAGAAACATCAAACTTAGGCTCATCATAAACATCAGGGATCTAATGCAAATGATTTTGACCTTTTGTAAGAGAAGATAAATCAGGTTAGAAAAAGAACAAGATTAAACATCATCATTACCAAAACATGGAAACCCCATGTCATGATCCATATTTTGCTTTTCAAAAGGATTATCATCCTGCATCTTGACAATGGTTTGTATATCCATATCAGAAACCTCTAAAGAACTCTTTTGAAAATTATCATCTTTATACAAACCACTATCTTGTTCATTTGAGGGAGGATACATACCAACACACTTATCAGGCAATTGCATATGTTGAGTAACTAAAAGTTCATCATAAAATAGTTCAATCAAAGATTTAGAATCGGAAAAAAGATTGATTATCCACACAATTATCCCAATTAATACTCAAAATCATATCTGGAGTCTCTTTATCCTTTAAATAAAAAAAAAATATTGATACTCTTATTATCTGTAAGGTCATATTCAATCTTGTTGTAGCCTAGTGAGACCGAAGTACAAGGAAAATCAAATATATAAGTATCAAAACTCTGACCATATGATATACATTCCTTGTAAAACTCAATGTGTCTGGGGTGTAGGGATTCAAATATACCCTTCCTTGAAAATATGAGATATTCAAAAGACAACTCTGAAATTAGTTCATTATGAAGTGAACAACTGTCATCATTTACACTCATCTCTGATACACACTCACAATCAGCATCTTCATTGATCAAATTAGTATAATCCTGCTGACTACACACATTTTCTATTTCATATTGAGAAGGATCATTACTTTTATGATCATAAGATATAACATCCATATTAGACACATGTATAACAATTTTGTTTTCATCATTCTCAATACCATCAGTACTAGGTACAACCTCATGTGAAACTGTAAACTTAGGATCTTCAATATAAAAAATGTGGTTTGAAATTTCAGGATTGATGTCACTATCATTAAAATAATTGTCATAGAAACTTACCTCTTCATCATCTTTCTTCTCATAGAATTCATCGTTAGCATTATTATCAACACTTTTAGCTTAAGTAGACTCACCATCGTTATCATAATAGCTAGATTCAATATCACTAGACTCAGCCTCATCAGCATAACTAGATTGATATTAAGAATCCTTAACATTTTTATATTCAATGTCACTAGATTCAACCTCATATATAGCTTTAGATGAATGATTTTCAACATGTTCCATTCATTTCATGGTATGCCAAATATATTCCACCCTCTAAGAGATTGGCCAATTAATTGTATCAGGAAAACAAAGTTTCACAAACAAATTAGCTCAAACAAACTCTTGAGGATAGAAAGAGATACTATACTCCTTAATCTTAGTAGAAAACCTTATGTAAAAATTGAATTGAGACTTACCCTCCTCTCTTCTCATAATTCCTTGTAATGTCAAAAAAACCCTTTCTTGAAGCTTTTGTCTTAACACTTCTATTTCTGCATGAACAAGTTCAAGTGTTAACAAAGGGTCTCCAGATTTGGACATGTCATGATAACCACTACACTCCATGTCTCCCATTTTTACTTAGTATATACTTCCCCTTGACTTTTCAAAAATGCAACTATAACCTTGAAGTATGCAAACCTCTTACCACACCTTGTCCTTCTCTTAGTGCTTAGATTTTCTTAATAAGGAAAATGTTTTATAACTTTGAGAAATAACTGGATGTATTGGAGTAACTGTGAAAATACTTGATCCAAAGTCACATTCAAATCACCTTCAATTACTTTGGTAGAGTCACCACCTCTTTGCAGAGGTCAAATTTGAATCAACTGAGATCTCTTCACCCCACTCTAACCTTCTTCAAAACCAGAAAACTCTCAACACATCCCTTTATGATAGGTCCACATATGAAATCCTCTCTTGACTATATTCTCAGTCATAAGAGCCCAAATATCTGTTGCCTCTATCACAACCAGTCTATGTTCTTAGTAGTCTTTCCTCAAACATGCACACTGTTACAAATTAAATAACTCAGAGTCACCACTCACCACTTTGTGAGATAGTATGAATATACCTTTGAGGAACTTGGACTTTCAGTCACCTTGTAATGATAGATAGAATAGACTTGACTCTCGTTACAAAATAAGAGGAATAATTTTGTGTAGAGCACAACTCTATAACTTCAATTGCTTCTTTTGTGACTCTCTTCTTCAGCCAGTCTCTGCAATGATTTAGCAAAGAAAGGAAATGATCATCTTAAACTGGCTTTCCTATTACTTCCCCAATAGAGTCACCAATTTTTTAGAGATTTTTCTGGTAGGATCAAAATCGACTATAACTTAGTCAACTCTATAACTCCCAGCTCTTGATTCTTGTAAGACAAAGTCTAATTGATGAGGATTTGATCCTCCTTCTTCTTCGAGCTCCACACACTCATGTGGGTGTATGTCTAATAGATTACTGCTTCTCAATAACTTTATCAGTGAATTAAGGGCTACAATCATTAACTAATGTCTTTTGTTGCAATAGATGTAGAGCTTCAAAAGAAAATCCATGATTTTAACAAAAGTAAATAACACTGCAGAAAAATGTCCAAAGTGATAAGGATATTCATCCTTCTTCTCTTCTATTTTAAAACTTAGGCAGGCTAACCTAAAGGACTCAGTTCTTCAATGAATCAATAACTAGTCCGTATTATTCAATACAACTCTTAAACATCCATGCTCTTTAAATAAGAAATGAAAGATATTCAGATTTTAAAATGACCGATGATGAAAACTACTGGACAAGAAAAGACAAGTGACTTATCTATTGGGCAACAAAGTCAAATAAACATACTTCAACATAAAACCTTCTAATTCCAACATACAAAAACCCAATGAAGTGCCTTACAAACCACTCTTTCACTCCAACACCTGGACATCAGATTCATGTGCAAACCCTAAAATCTCAGAATTTGTCCCTAAGGTTTACTCCCTCCTTCAAGGAAACTTCGAAACACAGCTCACAGCTACCTTATAACCACTACATTAAAATTCCTTACAGATTACCACACAAGACTTCAAGATAAGACATAAAGACATCAACAAATATTGATCAGGGATTCCACTGTTTTCATTAGATTGCTTTAGAATATTTATAGAAAAAAGAGCTTAGAGAAGAAGAACCAGAAATAAGGAAACTTCACAGCAGTAAAATATCAACATCCCTATTACAATAGAGAAGAAGAGGATATAGAGAGAAGAAGAAAACCCTAACTCAGCCACAGATAGTTTGTCTATTTGCGAGAAAATATCTGCAAATATCTCATCTTTCAAAGAAGTCTGATCTCCATCAGCAACTATCTCTTCAAAAATTTGATTTCATTTGTTTATTTCAAACTCTGGTTTTACTTGTCTTTTTTAAACTCTGACTCTATCCAGCAAAGAAAACATGATTTCATTTTGAGAAAGATCTAATCTTCTCTAGCAACTGTATTTTCATGAAATTAATCTCTTGAAAGAATTTGATTTCATTCTGGCTCTGAGAAAATCCTTTCAAATCTGATTTCAAAATCTAATTTTCATCCTCTGAGAAAATATCACTTTGTGAAAGCTTATTTGCCAAGATTTGCAAATAAAAGTATTGCACAAGATTATAAAATAAGACTATGCTTTTCAATGTTTGCACAATATTTTAATCTTTTGCACTTTTTCTTATTTGTGCAAATGTAATTTAATTTCTTGTTTAATACTTTGCACATACTATACCTCATTTTAATTCCTTTTAAATTTAATCATGTGCACATTATCTTTCCTTTGAAATTTCTCCTTTATGCATTCTTGTCTTAGAACTTACCAGAATTGGACACTTGGCACACACTAGTTGGCTGTTATTAACTGTCTCTAAAATCATCCTCTAACGTTGGTTTACTTGGAGATTTGGAGACAAGCTAGTCTCTAAGTCTCTAAAAGATTTCCTTTAACCATGGTTTATTTCGACACTAAACATGAGCCCTTAGATCTAATCTCCATCTAAGGGTTGGGGCTTAATCTTAGAATGAAAGACACTTAACAGTTTTTATCTAGAGACTTCATGTAGCGGTTTACTAACCTATAGTTGCATGATCTCCAATGCTTTTGCCTAACTGTGGTTTTCTTATGCGACTTCATGACTCTAAAGTATCTGAGTCTCGAAATCTCTGACAGTTAACTGGTAACATCTCACAACTAGTCGCGCAGTTATTCTAACGGTTAGTCATTGAGTCTCTGATACTATCTCACTTAACCACTAGCATCTCACGATTTCACACGCAGTTAGTTGACCGCCAATCGCTGAATCTCACACAATTTTCTTTGACCATGGTTACCTTGCGCGATTTCACAACTGCTTTCCATGTGTTTGCCAAGCAACCTATCAACATTGCCACTTTTCCACCATGTCATTGCCAAAATTTCATCTCAATCATTTGGGCATGCTTCCCAATGTACCACCTACATGCACGCGGAGAGCCTCCTACTCATTTTCATATTTCAATATATTTTCCTCTTTCCTTTTAAACATCCTATAAGTCTCTTGTAGGGTGAATGTGGGAATAATCCCCTTCAAGTTTTAAAGCTTTGTCACATTTTGTGCCCAAAATTATGGGGCCCACCATGCATGCACTCTTCCAGCCAAGGGGCCCACCAAGGATGTCTTGGCTTCTCTATTAATTTTACTTAGTGTTCGCTGGAGTATAAAAAGACTTGAAAAATCACACTCCCAGCAAATGTGGGATAAACGCATTTTGCATTTACCTCCTCTTGGCTTTATCCTGCATAGGGCTCCTTGCTTTGGAAGTTTTCAAAGTTTAAAACATCTTATTTATATTGTTGCACAAGCCAGAAACTTCACCTCATATTTAACAATTTACTAATATGTCCGTGTAGCCCTCTAACAGCCTCAGTGCAGCTTCTATGAACTTGCCACTTGCTTTATTTTGCGCAGGCCCAACTCTATAACATTCCTCTGTCTATTCCTACATAGGACATTGTGATTCAAATACAAACAATTTAAAATTTTTAACTCTACCTCATTCAAAAATAGCGTGGACTACACGTGCCAATAGCATTTCAAATGTCTTGTTTTAAATGCCCATGCTCATGCCCTGCATAGATTATGAAATTGGTTTTGTTTTTATTTTTATAACATTCTTTCTCCTTCAAAACTTGTGCAGGTTGTTGCCAAGTTCATATTCTTTCAACGTGTGGTATATTCCTCGAAAACTTTGCGCAAGACATTGCATTATAATTGCAAATTTTTCAAATGTCTGAAAACTATATCAATACCACACTTACGTAACATATCCTGCAAATAAATCTACGTAGACCATTTTTTTTGTTGCAATAAAATGTTTTAAAGCTATCTTGCACATGCATCTTGGATGATGTATTAGGTAGGGTATCCTTCTGCTATGCGTGGGCTTTGATAAATCATTTTCATGCATTGGCAGCTACCCATCTCCTGCGCAATCCTCTATTTGCATTGTCTTTATCTCCTTTGCAATGTTATCTTTTTTTTCAAACTTTGAATTTAAACATTCACTTCTCTAATGTTGTGTGGGTCTTCTCCAGCTATCACCTGCGCAGGATCCTCAGTTTGGCGTGGGATTCATTCTCTGAGTTTTTTAATGGAGTGCCTCAAAGACATGTCACCACATGGAATGTAATGATTACATGATTTTTAACAAATAGATTTGTTGATAAGGCTTTAGAAAATTTAAAGTAAATGTGATTGGCTGGTAAAAGCCAAATACAATAATATTTACAAACATCCTTTCTACCTATGATAGGAGAAATAATTTAGAACAAGTAAAAATGCATGTAAAACGTTGGAGCACAACTCTGACATGTGAACTATTTGATAGAATGTCGAATAGAATTCATCTTAGTGGAATGCAATAATTGCAAGACATGTGCAAGGTAGTGGTTAGTGTAAACAAAAGGTTGGTAGTTATTATAGCTACCATGTTCTTTTCCAATGAATCCACTTCTCTGTAGCAATATTGTTATTTGCAGTATTTTGAAGCTTCCTTGCACCTGATGCCTCTTTTCCATACTTTAACATTCTAAGTATGAAACATTGTGTAATTTTACCATAAAGTATTGAACTAGCTGTCTTTACAATCATTTTAAACATTTCTATAAATTGATCTCATTAATGGCAACTCGGCTTTGGAACTGGCCTTAAAAACTGACTAGAAAGCCTCTCTGAGCTCCCAAATCTAGAATACTTGAAGTATTTCATGTTTACCATCACCCTTAAAAAAATATATCCATGACACCTTCAGAAGAGAGATATTCTAATCTCCTAAGTTGACCACCTTCTCAAATCTGCAAATACACTGGTGAGAAAACACGCAAACCACTTCGGCAAGCCATATTCTGAGACTTAACCACTAATCCAGGTAGTAAATTTAAATACAAAGCCAACAAATCCATAACTGGAATCCTTATATAACCATCTGATATGAAACTACAATCATCTGAAAACAACTCTGCAAAATAATTGTCTATATTGGAAATCTGCATAAATTGCTTTTGATTCTGACTTTAAAAATCTATCAAAAGAGAGCCTTAGAGTTTGAGTGTTTGAACATGGATTCATTTTCATACAAGGAAAATTAATCTTCAATTTTCTCCCTCTGATGGTGAATTGATCAACCTACACAAATCTGGAATGTCAACGCTTCACAACTTTCTGAACCTAAACTCAGTAAAAATGCAAAAATCTGATTTGGAATTGGTTAGGTAAAGTGGTCAAATGAATTGACCTAAGTCTACAAATATTCAAAGAAGTTCAATTCTAGGTTTAAAATGCAGGGGAACTTGCAATTCTTCAAGATATTGAACAAGGTGCAACTTGTGGGAGCTCAAAGTAGGGTATTCAGCATTCTGGGAAAAAAAGAGAAACTAGACAGTTCTGGAGAACCAACTTTGGGAGATCCAAAAACCTATAAAATACAATTGAAATGGCTTGGGTTTTGAAATGTAGGATCTTTGGCATACATGTTAAACATTCCCAAAATGGTGACCCATGAAACTCAAAAGGACACAAGTAATTCAAATACAAAATGTGCTTGTTATAGCAAAGTGACACTTAGGCGACAAATGCAGAAATAGACAAGTGCTAAAAACAAGACATCAGCGAATAACTCATAGCTTGAATCTGGCGACCTAGGATGTCTTCATATGTCAAAAAAATAGTTATGAACACCTGACATGCATGGTAGACCTTAAAACTTCATCTGGGCAAATAGGCACAAAAAGCACTTATAGGGGGTAAAAATGCAAAAGCTTAACAAGGTACTCAAAAACCCTTGTTGCATTTTTGAGTACCAATAGTACACACAATCTAGCTATAATTTATAGCAGTAGAAACATACTCTAATTAACTAGTAGATTGATCTATACAATCCTATTTCTTACTTAACCATGAAACCAATCTCTTTTCAAGAAAAAATGGACCACCATTTGAGCTCTTTGTTTCGTCAACACTTCCTGCCCAATCAACATTAGTATAAGCATGCAAAGTAAAATTATTATATTTTTTATACCATACTTTCTATATTCCAATGTTCCTTTCAAATATCTAAATATCCTCTTAACTGCAGAACTATGATTCTCTTTAGGATCTTCTTTTATTTGAATTCTATTTAAAGTGTAGACTGTAGTACCAACAACTTCTCTCCAATTCACATGTGATGCATTCCCTTCAAGCAACATATTCCTGGTAACATCTAGTATAGTTCTTTTTATTCACTCTGCAATCCTATTATGTTGTGGATTCCTAGGAGATGATCATTGTTTATATATTCCATGCTCTTTGCAGTAGGTATTAAACATATATGATGTAAACTCTCCACCTCTATCAGACCTCAAAAATTTTATCTTCACACCTGATTCATTCTCAACTTTTTATTTGAAAATCTTAAACTTATCAAAAACTTCAAAGTTTTCTTTCAGAAATGAAACCCACATAATCCTAAAATATTCATCAACAAAGAGTATAAAATACCTTTCTCCATAGTATGGTATTGTTCTTTTAGCACCAGAGAGACTTGTATGCACCAGATCCAACTTCCCCTTTTCTGAGTAAGATATGCTCTGAAAACTGCTTCTATTTTGTTTCCCCATCACACACTCTCTACACATGTTGTTAGAGGGCTTCAAAATGCTTGGTAAATCTCTGACTATATTTTTCATACTTTCTTTCACAATGTTATTCAAAATTTATATGACAAAAACTTCTATGCCATAATAAATTGTCATCATCCTTCGTAAAAAAACAAGTAGCCACTGTAGTATTCAATTAAAACACATTACCTCTTTAATTTGTACCTGATGTGAACAACTCTCTTGACTTGCTTCTCATAGTACATTTCCCATCATTGTACTTCAAATGATTGCCCTTGTCTACAAGTTGTCCAATGCTCAGCAAGTTTTTCTTAAGCCCATCAAAAGCAATACATTATCAATATTACTTTTACCATGAAGAGAAATAAAACCTAATCCAATGATCAATTTTGGAGTGTTATCACCAAATCTGACTACACCACAATCATATTTAGTTATCTGAACAATTTTACTTTTATCACTAGTCATATGATGTGAACACTCATTATCTATGACTCACTCAAATTTATTTTCAGCATGACAAACTAGGGCTCTTTCAACACGAATAGGATCGTCATCTTTAATAGAAATAAATCAAATTTCATCATAATCCAAACCATCATCATCAAAAACACATTCAAATTTATAATAATATTCCTTATCTTTGGAATAATCTGGTCTATGAAACTTATGTTTATGCTTAGGAACCCTTGTGGGATATCTAAATGCAAAATGACCAATCTTATTACATGAAAAACACTTCAGGGGTAACTTCCCTTTAAATTTACCCTTACCTCTTTTTTCTCATCTTGCGATCAAAGCCACAAGTTCATATAGTTTCCTTTCCTCGTCTACTATCTTTTCCCAATCATAAGAATATTCACCAAGTTCTTCATACCTATTACCTCTATTGGTGCTCACAAGACTTGATAAATCCTTTTTGTCACTGTTCATAGTCACCTTGAATACAGATTCTACCTCAGGTAAAGTATCTCTCAACTATGCGGCCTAAAAGGTAGTCAATTTAGCAATCAGTATCTCTCTATTGAAGTTTGTTGTCAAGGGTATGATCTTATCTATCGCTTACACTTTATGTTTGTAAACATGAGTCAAAGATCTGAGAATCTTTGCGATCACTTCTTAACTATATGTACCTCCAGAGTTTCTATGTTGGATGATATCAGATTTGGGTACTAGTGATGCTGTTGATATTCATGTTTTGTCACTGATGTCAAGATATGTTTCTGTAGAGTGAACATACTAGTTATTACTATTGTATGATGACTTACAGAAGTATACAAACACTGTATGAATGAATCATATGATCAAAGATAAGGATATGAAGAAGGATGTGTGATGACCTTATTCCTAAGGTGGCTTGGCTTAATATTGCATATTGGTGATGTTACAAATGTTTTAGTGAAGAATGGTTTCTGGACTGTGACAATGATGGTTGACAGAGTAGGTCTCCATGTTTTGGGTATATCATATAGGAAAATATGTTTCAGGTGATGCGAGCTTAAGGAATGATAAAAGACATATTGAGGAATGTTAATTGTTGATCTATTATCAAGAACATGTTGGTGAGATCAGCTATGGTGTGTATTCTCAAGGAGACCTTTTCGGTGGATGACTTCAGAGACATTGCATGTATTATGGATTGTGAGTGTTGATTGCAGATCTTGGAGTATTTTTGATGTATTGTAATTGATGTTTACTTGTTCTAGGTACCTTTTGTATCTTAGAAAAGGGTTAAATAATTATTTGTATATTGGAAAAGATTAAATGGACGGTCTAATCAATTATTGTAATAGGGTATATATGTGAGATCTTTTATTTTGAGAAAATGAATGTATAATAAGAAGATAATTTAAACTATAGAGAAGTGTGGAAGCTGCGAGGCTTGATTCATTGCTGGATGTAGAGAAGAGTAGTGGTGCAGAGCCCTCACTACCAACACATCACTGATTCAAGACTATTTCAGTCAGGGCATTACATGAACATGGCACCATATTCATACTCATCTCCACTTAATGAATCATGATGGGGATCATCATCATT
>MU225293.1:1215779-1237248 GCA_018584345.1 Thuja plicata | reverse complement strand
TAGGTCAAATATTTAGATGTATTTGGCCCTGAATTATAGGAATATGATTGCACCGAGTTAGATATGCCCCATTTGAACAATCCAAAGGTGGATTAGGTGTTCTCAGACCACATTGGACAGATCCAAATCCTGCCTTTTCATTTATGCACCCATTTCATTGATCTTCCTTTGAAAACCAAGCCTATTAGGGCCCTATTAGGTCTGTGTACCTTGGAAGATTCATGGAGTGCTGGAGTAGATTAAAACCTGGTCTTGTGGGATAGTGTTTTGGTTGTTAAAAAAATTTATATTACACCATTTGATCTTGTGTTGGGTGTGGGGTTGTGTCTAAAATCCCAATTTTATCAAATGTGGCCTTGTAGCCCTGTTTTGGGAAGTGACTAGGAAACTTGGTGAAAAGTTGAAAGAAGTGTGTTTTAGGACCTGGTGATTGGTCTTAAGGCTTGTTAGAGGTGTATTACCATCAAAGCAAGGTGGTAAAGCAGTCCTTGAAGTCTGATTGAAAACCTTAGCAATTTGAGCAGTTGGATCCCAAAGGACTAAGAAGACAAACCTTCCACTGTTGCACTCTGCATCAAGTAGGTCATTATAATACTTCATTGGAAATGACCAAGCAAAGAAAATTTCTATCAGACAGGTCACTGGATTGTATAATCTCTATATACACTTGTTTAGATTGTTAATCCTTTAAGGTGGCTTTAACCTTCTTTGGGAAATGTGCCTGGGTAGTGAGCCTACTATTAATCTTGACTCCTAACAGGGAATGTCCTTTAACATGGACTATGTATTGTAATGTTGTAATAAGCTCCTAACATGGTGAAATATTTTAACAGGGATACTATACTCTTAGTACATCAGTTGTGGGTGCTAATTCCCACTGGTGTTGTACCTTTAACAAGGTTTCCTTGACCACAAGTATTGTGTTATTGTCTTGGCAATTATTGTGTTATCATTTGCATTGCAATTTTAGTTTTTAAAGTTTAAAATTTAATATTATGTATCACAACTGATTCATCCCCCTCTTAGTTGTGCTTGTGGACTTTTATTCCTAAAAATTGGTATCAGAGCTACTGGTCCTTAGAGATCAATTTTAATAGCTTAAAATGATCCTAAAGATGACTTACTACAGGAACATTAGTTTGAAATTTGATCCTAAAAACTTTGACAGTTGGAAGAAAAACATGATAACACATTTTCTATGTTTGGGAATTGACTACTAGATGATCAAAAAAAAGAAAAGAAAAGATAGTGACTAAGGATGAATTGGAGAAGGCTATTGAAGATGATAAGAAGCTATTTTCATGTAATATGGTTGCAAGGGAATCATTGATCAGTGCACTTCTTGAAGGGGAATTCATAGAAGTAAAAGACTTGGATTTTGCACATGAGATTTGGACAAGATTAGAAGCACTGTATATAGGAGATAAGTTTACTAAATAGGAAAATCTTACAAAACTAGAAGACAAAAATGGAATCAATGAAGATTATAGATGATGAGAACATTAGGGAATATGAAGAAAGAATTATTGAAGTGGTTATTGGCATCAGAAACTCTGGAGGTACTTACAATGAGGAAGAAGTGATTGCGATGATACTCAGATCTCTGACACTTATGTACAAAACTAAATTACAAGCTATATAGATTAAATTATACCTTTGACATAGAACTTCACTAGAGAGATGTTTATTGGAAAGATAACTACTTTTGAGGCTGTATAACTAGGAGATTATTTACCTAAAGTAGAGTCAGCATTCAAAGGAGATTGTACATAGAAACAAAAAGACCTTATCTAGAATTGCGAGCACTAGCAATAATGACTTGAGACAAGAACTTGGAGACTATGATGATGAATTGGAATAGATACAGGTGGAAGAAAGTAACCTAGATGAAGCTGTAACCCTGATCACTAGAAGATAAAAGAGAGGTAAGGGTATATTTGAAGGCAAGTAACATTTGAAGTTTTTTTTATATAACAAGATCGGTCATTTTGCATCTTGATGTCCTACAAGGGTTCCAAAACACAAACCTAAGTTTTATAAATAAAATTATTCAAAAGACAAGGAATTTTATTATGCTAGTGAAGGCGTATCTGATGATGATGTTGACTATGATGAAATTGGATTTATTGCTATTAAGGATGATGAACCTATACATGAAGAAAAATCCTTAGTATCTTTTGTTGAAAAGAAATATGAATGGGTTATAGATAGTGGTTGTTCACATCATATAAATGGAAATAAAAATAAGTTTGTGAATTTGAAAAGATATGATGGTGGTGTTGTTAGATTTGGTGACAATACTCCTAATATTATCAATGGAGTTGAATCTATTTCTCTGGATGAAAAGACTAATACTAACAATGTATTACTTGTTCATGGACTTAAGCATAATCTGTTGAGTGTTGGGCAGCTAGTGGACATAGGTTATCAATTGAAATTCATTGATGGGAAATTTTCTATCAGAAGTAAATCAGGCAACTTGATCGCATCTGATAATAAATCTATAGGTAATGTATTTGAATTGAATACATTTGAAGCTTCATTTTTTATTTTGAAGGTTGATGATAGTTGGTTATGGCATAAAATATTTTGTCATGTTAGCTTTGATAACATTGTGAAGGAAAGTATGAAAAATATTGTAAGAGATCTACCTAAGATTGTGAAATATATAACACTGTGTGTAGAGAGTGTGTTATGGGGAAGAATACTAGAATTTTTTTTAAAAGAAAATCTTATTCAACAAAAGGGAAGTTGGATCTAGTACATACAGATCTTTGTGGTCCTACAAGAGCAAGATCTTATTATGGTGAAAGGTACTATATACTTTTTGTTGATGACTTTTCTAGAATGATGTGGGTTACATATCTAAGAGAGAAATTAGAGGCATTTGAAAAATTAAATTTATTCAGAGAAAAAGTTGAGAAATGTTTGAGATTAGATAGAGGTGGTGAGCCTACATCAGATTTATTTAATACCTACTATGAAGAGCATGAAATATTTAGACAGACATCTGCACCTAGGAGACCACAATAGAATGGGATAACAAAGCGAAGAAACATAAAAATATTAGATGCTACAAGAACTATGCTGCTAGAAGGAAATGTATCACATGTTCATTAGAGAGAAGATGTTGGTATTGCTATGTACACCTTGAAAAAAATTTATATCAGAGAAGGTACAAGTAAGAATCTTTATGAATTATCATTTGTTCATACACCTACTATAAAATATTTCAAAATATTTGGAAGTAAATGTTATGTCAAGAGAGATGATGAGATAGAGAAGTTTGATGCTAGAAGTGAAGGTATTTTTCCTTGGTTATTCTACTAAGAGAAAAGAATATAAATGTTTCAATCTAAGATTGAGGAAGTTGATTGAAAGCACTAATATGAGGATAGATGAAAATTTTTAGATTCAGGAAAGAATGTATGACTGTGGTCAAATTGCAGAGATAAAAGAGGTCACTACTAAACCCGAAGAACCTTTCATGGTGTATAATGAGATTGAAGATGAATTAATGGAGCTTACTAAGACTCCTAAGACTCTAAGGTATGTTAAGAAGAAAAATCTTGAAGATCAAATCATTGGTAGTGAAGATAAATGAATGATGACTAGATCTAATGTAAGAGATGAAATTTTCTTGATTTTGCAAGTTGAACCAAGAACTACTTATGAAGCATGTAGAGATGAATCTTGGACTAAATCTATGCAAGAAGAAATTGAACTGATAAAGAAAAACAATACTTGGGAATTGGTTTCGAGACCTAAGAACAAAAATGTGATAGGAACTAAATGGGTTTTAAGAAAAAAAAGGATGAGGAAGAACAATGGTAAGAAATAAATCTAGACTGGTTTGTAAAGGCTGCTCGCAACAAGAAGGGATAGACTTTGAAGAAACATTTGCTCTTGTTGCTAGGCTATAAGCTATGAGATTATTTCTTGCTTATGTTGCAAATGACTACAATAAAGTATATAAGATGGATGTGAAATCATGATTCTTGAATGGAGATTTGGAAGAGGAAGTATACATAGAGCAACCTGATAGCTTTCCTTTGATAGGAGATGAAGACATGGTTTGCAAGTTGAAGAAAAAATTGTATGGACTAAAACAAGCATCGAGAGAATGGTATGAAAGACTAGAAAAGTATCTACTTCATCTTGGTTTGATGAAAGTTAATCAGATAGTAATTTATATTTAAGAACTGATTAAGATGAAATCTTAATCATATATTTTTTTGGTGATGATATCATTTTTGGAGGTAATGATAAAATGAGTAAGAAGTTCTCTAAGGAAATGGAAAATGAATTTTAAATGTCAATGATTGGTGAGATGAAATTCTTTCTTGGTTTGAAAATTAATCATAGTAAGAATGAAATGTTTATATCTCAAACCAAGTATCTTAATCAAATGTTGAAGAAGTTTGGAATGGAAGATTGTAAACTTGTTGGGACAACCATGGTGACTGGATACAAGCTGATTAGTAATGATGACACTCAAAGTGTTTTTCAGACAAAGTATATATCAATGATTGGTGGTCTATAATATATAACTCACACTAGACTAGATATATCCAATACAGTTGGAATTGTGGCAAGATATCAAGCAGATCCTAAAGAGTCACACCTTGCTACTCTAAAAAGAATTTTCAGATACTTGAAAGGAACAATATAATATGGATTTTGGTATGAAAAATTAGAAGACATGATTTGATAGGCTTACACTGATGCTGATTGGGTAGGTAATGTGCATGATAGAAAGAGTACAATTGGTGGAGCATTTTTCCTTCGGAAAAGGTTGGTTTCTTGGTTAAGTAAGAAGTAGGACTATACTGCTAAGTCATAGTATATTGTTGCTTCTATAAATTGTACACAAGTTGTTTCATATTCAGATGATATAAATGTTGAAGGACATTGGAATAATTCTTTATGAGCCAATGGGTATCCATTGTGATAACACTAGCACATTGAATATGTTGAAGAATCTTGTAATGCATTCAAAGACTAAACATATTTATATTAAGTATAATTTCTTGAAGGACAAGGTAGGAGATAAATAGATTAGACTGGAGTGCATTAGCACAAAGGAAAAAATAGAAGATATATTTACAAAAACTTTGCCAAAAGATGCTTTTAAATATTTCAGAAGCATGCTTGTGATGAGAGCCCCTCTTAGTGGTAATTGATTGATGCTGGCATGCATTAGTTCAGTGGGTTTCAGAGTTATATCATTTTCTGTACTTCCTGTATGGATCTACTCCTCAGGGGGAGTGATCACAGGAACACTATAGAGCTCATTTCATTGATTTTGCACCTGGTTGTTAGAAATGAATATTTGAAAATGATACACCTTATATAAGATTACAGATGAGTTGTGGCACCCTTTTCCATTTCTTATAAAGGGGGAAAGATTCTATGTGAAAATCCCTACTTTTTTGAGGAGATTTGTTTTGAGGATGTTGAGAATATTGTATTGAGAGAGAGTACTTTTTTGGGTTAATGGATTTTCCCATATGTTGCCATCAATTCCAAAGGGGGAGATTGTTGGATGATATCAGATTTGGGTACTACTAATTTGATTGATATTCATGTTTTTCCACTAATGTCAACATATGTTTCTATGGAGTGAAAAGACTCGTTATTACTATTGTATGATGACTGACAGAAGTGTATGAATAGTGTATGGAGGAATCCAAATGATCAAAGATAAGGATATGAATAAGGATGTGTGATGACCTTATTCCTAAGTTTCCTTGGCTTAATATTCCATATTGGTAATGTTACAGATGTTTTAGTGAAGACTAGTTTCTGGACTGTGACAATGATGCTTGACAGAGTAGGTCTCTATGGTTTGGGCATATCTTACAAGAAAAGATGTTTTAGGTGAATCGATCTTAAGGAATGATAGAAGACATATTTAGAAATATTTGTTGTTGATCAATTGTTGTGAACATGTTGGTGACGTCAGTTGTGGTGTGTATCCTAGAGGAGACCTATTCAGTGGTTGAATTCCAAAATGTAGCATGTATTATGGATTGTGAGCGTTGATTGTGGATCTTGGAGTATATTTGATGTATTTTAATTGATGTTTACTTTTTTTAGTTACCTTGTGTATCTTAGAAAGGGGTTAAATAATTATTTGTATATTGGGAAAGCTTAATTGGCCAACTTAATCAATTATTGTAATAGGGTATATATGTGAGATATTTTCTTTTGAAAAGATGAATGTATGATGAGAAGATAATTGAAAGGATAGAGAAGTGTGGAAGTTGTGAGTCTTGATTGAATGCTGGATGTAGAGCAGTGTTGGTGATTATAATACTTCATTAGAATTGACCAAGAAAAGACAGTTGCTATCAGACAGTTCACTGGATTGTATATTATCTATATACAATTGTTTGGATTTTTAATCCTTGGGGTGGCTTTAACGTTCTTTGGGTAGTGTTCTTGGGTAGTGAGCCCAATGTTACTCTTGACTCCTAACAGGATCTTTCCTTTAATTGGACTATATATTGTAATCTTGTAATAAGCTCCTAACAAGGAGAAATCTCTTAATAGGGATACTATACTCTATGTACATCATTTGTGATTGCTAATTTCCACAGGTTTTTTACCTTTCATAGGGTTTCCTCAAAAATAAGTATTGTGTTATTATGTTGGCAATTACTGTGTTATTATTTGCATTGTAGTTATAGTTTTTAAAGTTTAAAGTTTAATATTATGTATCACAGCTGATTCACCCCCCTCTCATTTGTGCTTTTGGACTATTATTCCTAACATTCTAATCCCTCTAACAACCTCTATAACCCTTTGTACATATTATTTGACATTCTCATCATCTCACATTCTTAAATTATCCATCTTAGTTTTCAATTTTTGTAATTTTACCATCTTTGCAAAGTTATCTCCTTCATATAATGCCTCTAGTCTTGTCCTAATTTTACGTGAAAAGTGCAAGTATTTAACCTCTATGAATTCACCCTCAAAGAGAGCGTTTATCAATGCTTCTCTTGCAACCATATTAAAACTAAAAATCTTCTTTTCATATTCATCAAAATTATCTAATTCATCTTCATGCTTGATATTCTCATCCTTCTTTTTAATCATCGAGTAGTCAATTCCAAAAACAAGGTAGATGAGCTCTCATCTTTTTCTTCCAACTGTCAATATTTTTAGGATCAAATTTTGGACTCTCCTTCATATAGTATTTCATCTTCAAGATCACCTCAAGCTATTAATCTTTCTCTCAAAGGGCCACAAGCTCTGATACCAGTTGTTTTCAATTATAGTTCACCAACACAACTGAGATGGCAGGGGGAATCAATTGTGAGATAAATATTTAAACTTTAAACTTTATAAACCAATTACTCAACGCAAATATGAACAAATTATATACAACACCATAACACAAAAAATTATTGTTGAGGAAACCCTATTAAGGGAAAAAACCAGGTGGGAATTAGAACCCAAAAATAATGTACTGAAAGTATAGTATCCCTATTAGGAGATTTAGAACTTGTAGGAGCTAATTATTATATACCTTACACAGTCCTTGTTAAATGAAAAACCTTGTTAGGATTCAAGAAAAACATGAGGCTCACTGCCCACATGTGAAGGTTAAATCCACCTCCAAGACTCACTTTTTGAACTACAGATATAGGATTAACAATAACCAATGAATTGACTGATAGGAACTTACTTTTATTAAATAGTTCCAATGAAGTTCATCAAAATCCCTATCTCTTCTCTACATCCAGTAGACTTCACAAATACAATGTGGCAACTTTCACATCACACATCTTTTTTTTCCTCACCAAAAAATAGCTCTCCTTTATACAAGTTTACAATAAACAATTAGGTCGGTCTATTTAAGACTTCCCCTATGTAAAAAAATTTATATATACCCTTTCTAAGATACACACGGTACCCTACACAAGTAAATGTCAGTTATAAGTGATCAATTATACTCCAAGATCCATAATCCATGCTCACCATCCTCTAAACATGTTTAATGATCATAGTCATCCACAAATAGACTTTCATAAGATCACACGCTTTATTTAATGTCACCAAGAATAAAACAACCCAAAATTACAAGTAACATTCTCCAACATGTTTTCTATAATTCCTTAAGCTTGCAAATCATAACTCATTCTCTCCAAGTTATCATTAATACTCAGAGACCAATTCTGCCATAATTCTCTGTCATTATTTTATAACCAGTCTTGACCAAAACAACTATAACTTATGCCAATAGTAAGACTAAGTCAAGAAACCTTAGATATAAGGTCACTTCGCATACTTGTATACATATCCTTACTCACATGCTCAGAAATCCCATATAGTGTTCATACACTTCTATTAGTCTTCTATGTACCACTAATAACCTATTTATCTGAGACTTAAACTGAAACATATGGTGACATCATTGACAAACCATGAATGTCAACACCTCTAACAAAACCAATTTCAACAGGTGTATCCTTTGGGTCAGATTGCAACCCCTTTTGGTTGATTGTTACTCTACCATTTTGATTTTAATATTACCATCCAACCCAACCATGATAGCACTAAGCTTCAGCTGATGATAAGAGTTGTTTTCTTGATAATTTTTTTCCTTTTTCCACCTTGGTTTTTTTTTAATGAATAAGGGGCCGAAGCCAATGTTTACATATTAATAATAAGAAAAAATTACAAGACATATGACTAAATTAGCATGCAACTACTGTAAAAAAATTGAAATGGAGCATCTAACCACTCCCAACAACTAAATAAAAGGCCTACTTATTAGGGGACCAAAATGGAGCATCTAACCACTCCTAACAATAGAAAAAGTCCAATTGTGCTTTTGGAATTAAATGACAAGATTTTTTAAGAATTTGAGAAAAATTTGTACAAAATGGCCCAAATTAACTTATCTCTATGGATTAGTCAAAGGAAGAGGATAAGCTCCCTTTGTTGTCCTTAACAGATGCCACACTTTCTGAGTCATGGATTTCCTCTTCATCTTGCTCATTCTAAGTACCTTCCTCCTCTTCGTCCTCATCCTCCTTTTCCTCTACATAGCCTAAATATTCTTCATCTTCCTCATCCCCCTCTTCTTCTTCTTCCTCTTCCTCATCCTCATCCTCTCCACTTTTATCCTCATTTTATGATGATTCCTTTCTGCCCAATCCATCTAATTTTTCATTGCCACCTTCGTTTTGATCCATCTTGTTGCATTAGTTTCTAATTAAAAAAAAATTCTAGCTTGGTTGGTGATAAAAATATTATTTTATTTATGTTTTTTCCCTCCTCCTTTGTAGACTCATCCATTATAGTGCTGATTACATACTTGTTTGTGATGCTATAAAAGATTGTGAAAAGAAAATGAAGGAAATTATACCCTTGTTCAGGCTGAGTACCAAATTTTGTGATGTTGCTAACTGTTTGTTTTAGCATCTCTTCCCCACCATATGTAGTGTTCTCTAAAGGAAAACCATTTGGCTATTTTAAATCTTATTTCCATTTCCTATCAAATTTTTCTTTATCAACACTTTGAAATGACAACACACTCTTTAGCAGTGTTATTTTAAAAAACAATATATGGTGCCATACTCTACCTTTTCCTTGTAGGTTTTTAGTTGGCCAATGTCAGTTCCTTGACCTTCCTTGGACTTCATAGGAAATTTCAACATCTAAAACTTATTTCCATGTTTTAGACCTGAATTATATTTACTTTGCTACTTGAAAAATTGGTGTAAATGACACTTTCGACTCTGCCACTTATCCTCCTATTTTGGATACCCAAACTAGAAATGTGAATGGTTTTATTGTCTCTATTTTTTATTTTAAATATTCACCCAGATATAAATTCAAGTACAAAAATTTATTATATTATTTGAATAAGTTAATGTAGTCATGAAATTTAATAGTCTACATTGAAAACAAGATTAATGAGGGATAAATTTTATTAAATAATGTTTGGAACATTTTATTTTTTGTTAAAAGAGGTTAAATTATTTTCACTATAAAATAATGCTTAGAGAAAAGGTCTTGAATTGTTTGGTTGACAATACCTCATTCTTCCACAAAATAGCTAGTACTCACAAAGGAAGGAATATTATAACCTCTCTCCTCAATAATGACAATAATATTATTAATGATGAAGGAAAAATTGGTGAAATGACATCTAAATTCATCAGATAGACCTTTGATGAAAAAGAGAATGCCAATCTTACTATCTAGGATAAGTTGTTAGACCACCTCCCTACTGTGATCATTGAAATGGACAATAACCTCCTTCTAGCCCATATCACTAATGATGATGTTAGATGTGTGATGTTTTATATGTATGCCTACAAATCCCCTAGCCTGAATGGCTTCCCCCCATCCTTCTTTTGGGATTTTTGGGATATTTTCAACTTTGTCATTTTTAGAGCTAATCAGGACCTTTTCAGAATGGATAAATTGTTGAAGAAGCTTAACAAAAAATTCATATCTCTTGTCCCTAAAATATCAAAGCCCAATTTCTTGAATAAATTTAGACCTATAAGTATTTTTGCATACTATTTATAAGATCTTTCCTAAACTCTTGGTCAATAGATTGAAGCCACTACTTGATACATGCATTAGTGTGAGCTAGAAGGGGTTTCTTCTAGGAAGACAAATTCTAGTTGTTGCCACTACCACCCATGAAATAATATTCTCTATGGATAAAGGACACAACCAATGTATGGTTCATAAAATTGATATATCCAAGGCATATGATAGGGTGAATTGGAACTTTCTTTACAAAGTTCTTTCCAAATTTTGTCTTAGTGACATATTCATTTCTATGATTAAGATTTGTGTTGAGACTATCCATCACTCTTTCCTTGTCAATGTGATGCAGAGAGCACAGTGGAAAAGCACCAAGATCGGATATCACTTCAACAATGTTTCAATCAAAGGATTACACAAATCTAACTCCACCACCCTATTAAAAATATGGAGTTCTCACTTCCTAGGGGTTTCTAAAAGCACACTTATCCCAATGGACACTTCTAAGCCTTGCAAAATTTCTCTTCAATTTAGGCTTTAGGGAGACTTTCCCTAATTTGAACCAAAATGTAGAAACCTTCACCAGTGGCTTCAAAAACATTTCCCAAGGGTTGAAACACCTTATTTATGCTCTACATACATGTAATCACAACAATTGTATTCCCCAACTCTCACAACCCTATGATCTTTTACTATCCTACAGGTCCTTGTAGCATTTTCCAAGTGGTTTTTCCTAGGTACATTTTTCTCATGGAAGAAAAAACTGAAAGGAGGATTTTTCCAATTACCCTCTATGGAGTTACTACAATCCCCAAAGTCCCCAGGTCCAACTCTATTCCAGCACCCCTAAGCCCTTATAAAGGACCTAATTGGCTAGATTAGGCTTGGATTATAAAGAAAGTGGTTAAAGATGGGTTCACATAATGGATGCAAGTATTGGGAACTATTATCTTGTCTCTAAATGGTCCATAATAACCTTTAAATTGGTTCCTCTAATCAAATTACTCATCTACAAACTTTTGCACATACTCTATTAGCTAAATACATTGAGATATTTAGCCTAGAGCTTGATGCCAACAAGTACAAACCTCCAGATCCCAACCTAAGCTTCTAGAATCATTATAATTAAATCTCTAACTTACATTTCCCAAGTGTCCATGGAATTCCACTGGTGAAATGTCAAGTTAGGGCCCCATTTTCACAACACACATAGATTTGGTGTCTTTCTGGATATTCACCACTAAATTGTTTATAACTTTCAAAAAACAACACCAAATCAAGAAATAATAAATGTTATGAAAAATAGATTCATAACGCTATCTACTCATGGAAATTGTTTCATTTGTATCAATCCATACAATTTTGTACCATCATTAAATGCTTAGGAAATCTGGTGATCCTTATTCAAAATGCATCAAATATTTAACATACATTGTCTCACTCTTTTAGAAGGGATCCAACATGTCTAAATACGTTCAAATTATGGTTCCAACCAATCTATGGATGGTTGTGACTATTTCAAACCAAATTTGAACTTTTGAGCAACTTTTGCAAAGGTTTATCAAGCAACATTGACAACATTGAAACGTTTTTGCATTTTGGACTTTTTGAACCCAAAAGACCCCACAATGGATTCTTATCACCATGATATGATCAAATATGACCAAAAAATTTCTAATGTCATCAAAACAACAACTAGATACTTCAAACCCCTAAAATAGTAACTCACACCTATCAAATACAACTTAAGATCCAAGTGGACTAACATGTCCCAAAGTTTATAGATGTACCTTAGGGACCCTTGACCACACAAAGTGGATGAAAACAAAATTTTAATAATCTCAAGGATTCATCCTTATTCCAATGAAATGAAAACCAAAAGTTCAAGTCTCTTGTGTTGGAAAGCCTACTTTCTAAATTGGTTTAGGGGTCATCCAAGTGTAATCTTCTAGAGGATGACTCTTCCACTTGAAAAAATACTCATAGTAAGTGGCTCTCCTAGTTTTATTAGTCACCCTTTTCTCTAGAAGGCTTGAAATCTCAGGAATGGTTGGGTTGGGAAAGTATTTCATCACTTTGTCTTATTGAGGATCTAGAGAAACTGCAACACAATCATCACTAACATGACTTTTATATTTATAGCTATTAGCAACATTAAAAATAGGAGATAAACCAATATCAGATGGTAAGTCAATCTTGTAAGCATTATTAACACATTTATTTAGGATTTTTAAAGGCCCTATTTTCTTCATCATGAGTTTAGTATAATTCTCCTTAGGTAGCCTTTATTTCTTTCTTAAGATGAATCATAACCATGTCTCCCACTTTAAACTGTAAATATCCTCTCTTCTTGTCTACACTCTCTTTATTCTTTTCAGTAGTATGTTTCAACTTTGTTTGTACTTATTCATAGATATCTTTCATCACTTCAGTGAAATCTTTTTCTAAGCCACTTCTCTTCTCCATATCTTTGACATATTTTAGTTTTAATACACCCGTAGGGTGAACACCATACACAATTTGAAAAGGAGTCAAACTAGTACTCCTATTAATAAAATTATTGTAAGAAAATTATGCTTGAGCTAGAATGAAATCCCAAGTAGCTCCATGTGCCTCAGTTAGACATCTCAAAATATTACCAAGAGACCTATTGATGAACTATGTCTAACCATCAAACTATGGATGATATGAAGGTGACAAAGACACATTAGTGCCAATATTTATCCATAGTGTTCTCCAAAAATGTCCCAAAAATTTAGGATCTCTATCAGATATAATGGACAAGGGTAAGCCATGAATTCTAACAACTTCCTTAAAGAATAACCCTTCTTTGTGAGAAGCATCATGAGCGGTTCTACATGGAAGAAAGTGTGCCACTTTACAAACTCTATCCACTGCTACATAGGCACTATCAAATCCATTCTTGGTCTTAGGAAGACATCTGAAAAAGGTCATACTTATAAAAACCCATGGTTTTAATGTGATAGGGAAATGAGTATACAACCCTGCATTTGATGTGTGACCCTTTACTTGTTGACAAACCAAACAATTCTCCACAAAATTCTTAACATCTATCTGCAACTTGGGCCAGTGGTAGAATCTCCTTACAAGTTCTAGTGTTTTGTTTGCACCAAAGTGCCTTTCTAAACTCCCGCAATGCTTCTCTTTAATGATGTTTTCCCTTATGGGTCCTTTTAGTTCACACAATGAAATGCCTTTGAAAATTAGTCCATCCTGCACAAGGAACTCTGAAAAATCAGTGTGGTACACCTTTGTCATGTCTATACAAACTTGATAGACATCCTTGAAGTCATCATCTACGACATACATATCTTTCATAGCATGAAATCCAACACTTTCTAACTAGATAAGATTAATAAGTAAGTGTCTCCTACTAAGAGCATCAATAACCTTATTTAAAACCCCTTTCTTATTCTTGATTTTGAAGGTGTAATATTTTAAGAATTCCATCCATTTTACATGCTTATGGTGAAGCTTTTCTTGTCTATTCAGACTACTAAGAGCCTGATTCTCAGTAAAGAAAATGAATTCCTTGGGAAACAAATAATGCCTCCATTTCCTAAGTGACTAAACCATGACCTATAGTTCAAGATCATAGGTTGAATAATTATTCTTAGCTTCATTCAACTTCTCACTGAAGAAGGCAACTAGTTTCCCTTCTTGGCTCAAAACCCCACCAATGGCCTTATTTCTTGCATCACATTCCACTGTGAAGACTTTGTGAAAATATGGTAGAACTAGGATGGGTTTATCTACAGTCTTCCTATTTAGAAACTCAAAGGAATCATTAGCTTCATTAGTCCACACAAAAGTACATTTCCTTTCTCCTTTAATGGTATTAATGATAGGAGTACAAATTCCACTGAAGTTTATAATAAAATTCCTATTGAAACTACACAAACCATGACAAATTTTTACCTTTGTGCAGTAGTAGGTGGTGGCCAATTGAGGATGGATTCAACCTTAGAAAGATCAGTCTTGTGACTATTATTGGATATCACAAATTCCAAGAACACAAGTTCTTCTTGAAGGAAAAAACACTTTTCCAAGTTAACTTTCAACTTATCCTCTTGAAGTTTCTTTAAGACCATATCCAAATGCTTGAGATGTTCATCCCTGCTCTTGATAAAGATCATAATATCATCAAGATATCATTCATAAGTCTCATCAATGTACTCGGAGCATTGGACACACTAAAAGGCATTAAAAGCCATTCATAAATACCTTCTATTGTCTTGAATGTTGTCTTACATTAATATCCTCCCCTTATTCTTATTTGATGGTAACCACTTTTGAGATCCACCTTGGAATAGCAGGTTGCACCTCCTAAGAAATCCATTAGATCCTCTATTGTAGGAATAGGAAGCCTATATTTGATGGTTATCCTATTGATTTCCCTAGAATTAGTACACAATCTCAATGTACCCTCTTTCTTAGGTGCTAGTACTTGAAGGACTGCACATGGACTCACACTCTTACTAATGGACCCTTTGAAAAATAATTATTCAATCCATCTTGCTATTTTTTTGGTCTATTTAGGGGTCATTTTCTAGGATTCCTTGCTTGGAAGGGCGGCCCTGGTATGAGGTCTCTTGGAACTCCAAAATCCGGATGCATTTTGGAGTGACCATACTTAAAAATTTCCCTAAGTGTAAGTTGATTCCCTAAAAATCTTTTGAAGAAGGCCTATGTTGGGTGCTTGTAAAGAATGACCTGATGTTTTTCATGAGAATCCATTTGGGATATGTGTTTACCATCTATCATTTGGGAAATGAAATGAGTCATAGCTTTTAGAATCCAGATTTGATGAGTTTTGGAGACAGTTGTTTAGAGATATTCACCTAAATCTGCATTCTGCATATTGTCTGATTATAGTAAATGTACTTTGCATTCTTACATCCTTAACCTGATAGAGTGTCATGATGTAAGGATGGATTTGAGGTTTTTTAGGCATGAGAGAGAATCTATGTTTCTATTTTCAAACCCCCACGAGCTCATTTACATATTTTGCCAGTCATTCCATTTGCAATTAATGCTGATTCTCAGAATGTGAAACTCTAGAATTAGGAAGTTGCTGACTTTGAGGTCTTACAATTTTACACTTGGTTGAATAAAATGGAAAATTGAATGCTCCCATATATTTTAGGAATGGAAATGTGCTACCATAAATATTTTCAGGCCATGATGAATCTGTTTGCCCAGTTTGCCAATATGATTCTGTTTGCAGTTTCTAACATTTTGATGCAGATCAGTTGCACAATTTGGTCGGAGGCCCTGTTTGTGAGGTTATATCTTGAATACCATGATTGATCACATCAGGAAACTAGTTTCCCTAAATTATAGAAAAAAATTTCTCCAAGTTTGCAAGGTTTCAGTTCCTGAGGGTTTTGTTTGCACACTTTTCAAGACTCTTTTCATTTGCAAAAATCATTATTCCTCATGTTTTCTGTTTCTTGCATTTCCAAGTGGCTACTTTTGAGGGGCTTCCAAATGTGTCTGGATGATTGTCAAGAGGTGCCCTTCTAGATCCATATTTTCCATGTATCATACTTCCAACATCTAGAAGCTCAGATCCTCAGGAGATCGTTTGGCTTATTTTCAAAGTCGAAACCAAATGCAGTTCATTGTTATTGGATCAGGTAATTTGCAGAAATGTTGTGAAGAGGCAACTTGGCCTTTTAAAATCTTTGGATCTATTACGTTTCATCAGTTGTCACTTTTCAGCATAGAATAATTTCAACCATGGAACATGTGTGCCCAGCGCCACATTTCGGTTACTTGACCTAGTCAGTTTTTAAGGCCAACCCTGGAGGCTAGATGCCATTAATGAGTTAAACTTGCAGATTTGTAAAAGGTCAATTATAAGCGATCGCCAGTTCATTAATCTGAGTTCCACCATTGATCAGGTGGTTTCTATATAGAAGGAGACAATAAAATGAATGACCATTTTATTAATTTCATGCAAAATGGTGCTCATGTTGCAATTGTAACCGATGTTGGAAATAATTTGAAGATTCAAAGACCGAATTGTTGATCTACTCACAGCTGTAAAAGAACTTGGTTTACTTCCAAGCATTACAAATATTTTATGTATAATGGGTGGAGAATGCAATTAGTTACTGAGGATAAATGAAAATTATCGCCTCGAGTTTGTAGAAGATAAGCTTTGGAAATCAGAAGACATGTTACATTGGAAAGAACGAGATATCCAAGAGCTTCTTGATGATGCTCAATGTGCACTAAAGTCCACTTCTGCTAGGCTACACTTACCAGCAGAAATGGAGAAGACTAGCAATCCAACACATAATAGAGCTTATTAAACAATTTGTAGATATAAATCTTAAATGTCAAATCTCATAAACTGTGAAGATAAAAGGAAAGAGAACTACACCAAATGAAAAATGCACTGTATTATCCACAACCACTTCCACATCCTCCTGCGCAGCAAGGTAAAATTATTAAAATCTCAAGCCAATGTAAGCATCCAAGAAAATATAAGGACACAAGGAAGTGCAAATAGCACAATGTTAATGCAGATGGAGAAGGTTGCGTAATGAGGAAGGACACCCCTGTGCAGCAAATTGACAAACTTGAAGGCTCTAATTGTTTGACAGTGACCCCAAATCCTGCGCAATATGGAGGGGCAAATGAGCAGTGGTCTACGCTAGCAATACTGCTGCCCATGAGATAAAAGATGAAAACTAAAACAATGCAAATACCAAGCTCCACAAACCAGCATAGCAGTAGATAGCAAAGCCCATGCATTATATTGAAAAGGGCATTAAAATAGTGTCAACAACAAATACAGCTTGGTAGGTATGGAGGTTGAATGGAATCAATTTCAAAATCCAATACCAAGATTGCGTAATAAACATGGAGGATTTCCCACGCGCTAGAATAAGGAGGTCAATTTTGTTTTAAGAGAAGTTTCTATGCAAAAGTAATTGGCAAGTGTCAGTACCAAGTCCCACAACCTGCACATTGTAATTCCAAGGGTGCGTGGGAGTAGAATAGGAGCCTGCGTGGAGTTGTAAAGAAAACTCCACACCCAACTGGCTTCCTGCGCAAGGGGCAAAAGAGAGGGATGGTTTTAGAATTCAAAATAGAAACCAATATAAGGAGCAGACTACACTGGATTTATGAAAGAGGATTTTAAAGAAAAACATTGCAAATAAAAAGGAGATGCCTGCGCAAGCCAGCAAGGTGAAAGAGAACAAAGCCAATCTACCCAGGCTTAAAAAATTGAAGGATATTACAAGGCATTTATCCCACATTTTGGGGGGGTATGAGATATTCTTGTCTTCTTATATGCTATAACTTCTATTCTAATATGAAATAAGAGCTGGGAGCTCTTGAAGACTCCTAGCTAGAAGGCTTAGTGCGCGTGGCGGAGCCCACATATTTTGGATGAAAATGCATAGGAGGCTTTAGAACTTCAAAACCTTTAATCCCACATTCATCATGGAAGGGAATTTCAAAGTGTTTATTACCAAAAAGCCACAACATGTGATATGAAGAAGTAAGAGGAGGCTATGGGCGCGCACGTAGGAGCTGAGGGCTCACCTCAAAAACCATGCCCAAGGAATGACACCCATATTTTGGTAGGACCTGCAAGGATTATGTGGCAAGTGACTTGGCTAAGAGGCTACAGATTTTGATGCGGATCTTGAGGCAACCAAAATCGATGGATGGCTTAATGGCTTGATGAGAAAGTTGCAAGGAAGATAAGGATAAGCCATTATGCCATTGGTCACATGGCACAAGTGACAAGTGGCACCTAGTGGACTGGTCAACCAATCAGAGGATTCTACGTGGTTCCCAGTAGGTGCCAAGTGGTGTAAGTCAAATACAGTTCAAAGGCACCAATCAGAGATCGACACGTGGTGCCAAGTGGACCCACAGACCAATCAGAGAGTGACACTTGGTGCATTCTGGTGAGATGTGTAGATTTGAAATGATTTTTTAATTTGAAATTATTTCAACAAATGGGTTTAAAAACTTGCAAGTTCAAAACAAATCAAGGGTTGACTTAATGGCTTAGGGGAAAGATGCTCACTATCTACCCTTTAAGCCATTAAGCCCAAGTGACAAGTGTCACAAGCTAGTGCATTATGAGGAAATAATGGATTAATTGAAATATTTAATTAAATACATCACAAAATGCAAAGGATTAGAAGGTGAGCAAGTTTAGAAAAAATTGAGGGTTGACTTAATGGCTTAGGAGAAAGATGCTCACCATCTACCCTTTAAGCCATTAAGCCTAGGTGACAAGTGTCACATTCTGGTGAAGTCTAGGCAAAAGGGAATATTAAAATTAAATTTATCCCATTTCAATAGTCCAACTATTGAAAAGTAATTTATTTCAAATTGAAATATTTCAAACTTTTAAAAGAAATCTACATGGGAAGGCAAACTTGGACTAAAGTTTCAGAGGGCAAATTTGATCCAAAGTATAGAGTATTATATGTTACCGGAAAGGTCTCAGAATGAAGAAGAGGATTTTGTAGATAATTTGAGGGAAAATCAAATCAGATTTTTGCAGTTTTAGTTTGAGTAGTTGCAGATATTTTTGGGGACAAAGAGGTGTTGGTGATTGGATTGTTTTTTCCTTTCTCCTAAATCTGGTTTTTTCTCCATTGTAAAATGGATGGTGAATTTGCAGCTGCATAGCAGACATCAGATTATGGTTTAGTTTTGAAGCTTTGTGTCTATTTTGAATGTTTTGAAGTAGAATGACATTAATAAAATACAGTGGAATCTCCAGTTTCAGATCTATGATGTCTTTTTGTATTTTTGTTCATGCTCTTGTATGTTTAGTCTGTAAGGCATTCTAAACATACTAGTTACAAGGTAACTGTGCAGTTACTTGTGAGCTTCCTTCAAGGAAGGATTTATCCTTGTGAGTAATCCTAGAGGGCATGGTATTAGTATGAAAATTTGAAAGATAGATGTGAAAATGAAAGGATAGTTTGTAGGGCACTCTATTTGGGATCTTGTCTGTGTTCTTATTAATTGGGTTTCTATTGATTTACATCTCATTGGACTCTTTGCCCAAGATTAGGCACTGGTCTAAGTTCAAAAAAGTAGTTCTCATCATCAATCATTCAAATATTAAAATATTTACTTTCTATTATCAAGAACATGTATGTTTAGTTGATTGTATTGAGGAATACAGTCCATTTTAGTGATTCCTTAGAGAGAGAATCAATAGGTTAACCTTCCTACTTCTAAGAACTTAAAAAGAAGAAGGATTATAAATCCTTGATCCATTGTAAGATTCTTTGTGAATTAGATAATCTGAAGATAGGTACACCCACCTGAGTTTGTGGAGCTGAAAGTGAAGAAGGATAGCATCCTTGTTAATTAGCCTTGTTCATGTATGAATCTGAGTTCGAAATAGAGGGTTAGGTATTTATTTATGTTTTAATTGATTCCTACAAGAAAAAAAGCTAACAAGGTCTATGTAATGGCTCACTTCCCTCTAAGGTCGTAAAGTCTCTAGTGTACTTTCTGCAATCAGACCACTATACTGATTCAGTAGTGCCTTAACATCTTTAGGACCTATATCTCTTCTTGTGGCTTTGATATTTGGCTTCTCTAAGGGTGTCTTTTGAAGTCTCAAAACCAATGAAAAATAAGGTGTATCCTTTTCCCTCAAAACTTTTATAAAATCCTTCTCTCATACACACAAGACAGTACTCACACAATGTTTTTCCTTCCCATCATCAGGAGGTGAAGTCATAACATACTCAAAACCCCCCTTGGTTATGGTATAATAGTGGTTTTTCCATCATGTTTGGTATCCACATCAAATTTCTAGGGTCTTCCTAAAAATAGGTGACATGAAACCATTTCTGTGATATCACGTAAGACTCTATCTACATACTCACATATGTTAAATTCTACCAAAACATGTTCACCAATGAGGGATTTATTTTATTTTGTCAACCATGAGTCTCTATAGGAAAATGGATGAGGAATTATTTAAAGATTAAATTTATCAACCAATTCTTTTAATGAAATAGTATCTGTGGATCCAGAATCTACAATAAGTTTTCATACGGGTACGTACACCAAGTTGTGAACCAAAAAGGGGGTATAAGTGGACACATTTTTTCTTAAATTGGGTAAACTTGAACTTGGAACAGATGTTTGAGGGTCATGCACTAAAAATAAGATGTGTAAAAAATAAAAATTGTATTACACTAAATCTAGTTTTTAAAACACTAGATTTTTTTAAAAACCAATAGGATTAAGAGGGTCAAACATTACGCGCACAAAAATATAACATAGTTGTTTTCTTGTGCTATACAAAAGATACAATTATATTCAGTATTTTTTAAATCCCTTTGTTATGATGATAGGTAAGAGTGAGATCTAGAAGTTGTGTATTTTTTTTGTAATTTTCTGAGGAGTATTTTTGTTTCTATGATTTTTTGAATTGACCGCGTCCTGAAAATTTGGTATATGTTCATGTGATGGGCATAACTTGCATCAAAATAAGTGTATAGAATAAAAGGTATAACAATAATATGTAATTTATTTTTACTTTGGTTAAGTATATCAAAAGTTATTTAAAAATGGTAGACATATGTCTATGATGACTATCAAGACACTGGTAAAGAAAATTGAAGTTTACTATGCTAATGTTGTCCAAAAATATAAAACATTATATGGTTAGAAAGCTAAGAAGACGTATGAGATTATGGATAAAATTATAGAGCTACCATGTTCAAAAATTACAAACCTGATGAAGATAAATTCGAGAATTCATCTTACAAGATGAAAAAATGTCTAAAAGAACAAAAATGGAGGGAAAATGATCTTACAAGACTTTGGGTCATTTTCCAAGCCTCTTCGCAAGCCATAACCCGATCGGGTTTCTAAATTTCAAGTAACCCGACCGGGATCTGAAAAGAAAATAGTGTTA
>MU225293.1:1127114-1215764 GCA_018584345.1 Thuja plicata | reverse complement strand
GGTGAAGAAATGGCCTTAAAAATAATTCCAATAATTCCAACCAAAAATTATATCACAAATATAATATCCTCTAGTTATCTTTCAGTCCTTCAAAATGTATGTCGTATGTAATTCTAACAAATATATACTACTCGGTAAGATATAATAGTTATCTTTTTCTATCCTTTACCAAGTAGCAGCATTTAAACTTAGTTATTACCGACGAATCCTATTTTAGTAATGTCTAAATCAAAAAATCAAATTAATGAACCATATACACATTTGACACATGGATTTTTAATGTGGAAACCATATTAAGGGAAAACCCACTTGGGACTGGTAACCCAAAATTTTCACTCTTCTAAAGTGAGCTCGATGAACAACTAACCCTGTTAAAGGTTATAAACACACTGTTAAGTGTGGCCTTGTTAGAGGATTCAAAACTAATAGTTTGTATTTTGACCTAGAATTCACTATGATGTCAACAGGAAAACCTTTTTATACTCTTGAGTATCTCAATACATTGAGGATGGTTAAATCCCACTCGGTTAAGAGATTTTCTGAATCAATGGTTAAACAAAAATAGTAAATGATTTTTTCAATAATACAACTTTAACTGGCATATTTTTAGATCTATTGTTAGTCCATAATACCTCTCTGATCAATGTTCTCTTGAATTCCTTTACTCCCCTTCTTTCTTCTTTCTTCTTGGTTAATGTACTTGCTTCTCTTGCTCGGTGTCTACAAAATTTCTTTGGCTCTATTCAATAGCCTGTATGATCATATCTGCATGAATATTTCTATCTTCACTAGAATTATATTCAACATTCCTTTTTTATAATTAATTCCTTGTCTCTTTATATAGACATGAGTTAGCCACTCAATCTCCTTGTTTTTCTTGTTCTTGATGTAGATTGCTTCTTGAACCGCAAATCCCACCATGCATTGCTTTAATCTTTAAATATTTTCTTTAGTTTTATTCTATAGATTTATCCTTGAAAAATATGAATTAAAATAAGTTTAAATCTTCTTCTTATCCTTAGTTCTATTGGTCGATGAAAATAAAGAAATCAATGAGTTAACTCTTAATTTAGCTCTGCCAGCTAAGTAGTTTTCTCATTTTCTAGCTCCAGTTGATTTTGGTCATCAAATATTAGTTTTCTCGGTAACACTTTCTTGTGTACTACTGATCTTGGGTACCACTATGTCTCTCAGGTAATGATGTCTATCGGTGTTGACTGTCCATCGGGAAACACTATGAACTGCTCAAGGTTCACTGTTCTCGGGTAACCCTGTCACTCGCTGTATACCTTTACAAACGACAAAAACTTTGTCTCTTTATATCTTCAAGTATTTTGAATATATGTGTATGAGAAATCATAACATATTAAGTTGACATCAATGATAATACAACTCATTAACTGATTTAATGTTTTCATTTTCTTTCTGCAGCTCAGTGATCATCAACTTATCATCTTCAAATATTCAATCAGTTATAGTTCATCTCTCCCTTTGGCATTGATGGAAATATACTATCAACACCATATGAAATATGTAATGTAAAACATGCCATAACATACCAGATGTATTGTTCTATAACCAATTCAAATATTTTACTCTCAGTAAGCTCTTCGAGCTTCGATTTAATTCTTGCAGAGTGCTCTCCCTTTCTTTATTCCCTTCAATGGATAGGTGTAGCATTCTGTCTTTTGATTTTGTCTCTCCCTTTGTTGTAGAATCTCATCTCCCTTTTCTCAATATATATGCAGTGTTAACTCTCTTTCCAATTCTCCCCCCTAGATGGATGGTTGTTTCTTTGAACCATCATTGGAACTTTCTTGGATCTTTCTCTCCCTTTGACCATTTCTCTCCCTTTGAATAATGTTCTTCTCCCTAATAGAATAGATATTTCATATTGATATATTCATCTCTCTTTGAGAACAATGCCAAATAAAAATATATTAATGAATCTCTTTTCCAATAGAAATACAACTCTGTAATAGTCAACAATATCTCTGGTGTGCGGTTCAAATCAGTACCTTCTTGTATTGATGTGTCATTGCAGTCCATATCTTTGCTTGCATTAACATGATTGATCTTCTGATAATGTGTAGGCTGGTGCAACCTTCTAGTCAGCATAGTAACCAGTAGACATGGGTCGAACCCATAGTCTCTTCCTTAGGTACTCAAATGTATCTTTTGGCAACGGTTTTGTGAATATGTTTGCTAATTGTTCTTTGGATTGTACATATTCTAGTATCACTTCTTTCTCTTGTACTTGTTCCCTCAACTAATGATACTTAATAGCTATGTGATTTTTTTTAGAATGCATCATAGGGTTCTTTGAAATGTTGATAACACTGTATTATCACAATAGATAATTACTGATTCAAGAATTTATATATTCATAACTTTAAGCAATTGTTTTATCCATGCAATGTTAGAGCAATCTGCAGCAGCGGCCACATATTCTTCTTCTGCATTTGATTGAGATATTCATCTTTCCTTTTTACTTATCCATATGACAAGTTTGTCACCCATAAAGAATGCTCCTCCTATTGTGCTCTTTCTATCATCTATGTTTCCAGCCCAATCAACATCAGTATAGACTTGTAGCTCAAATTTGCCTTCTTTATTATACCACAAACCATAGTCTTAGGTATTCTTTAGATATCTCAAAATTCTCTTGATAGCAGTCATGTGTGATTCCTTGAGATTAGTAGAGAATCTTGCAACTATACCAATTGCATGTGCTATATAAGGTCTAGTATGTATAATATACATTAGTTTTCCAATCATAGATCTATATAAGGTATGATTTACCTCGGATGTCTTCTCTTCCTTTTTCAATTTTCATCTTTTTTGCAATAGGTTTTCCAACTGGTTTGGATTCCTCCATCTTGAATATCTTTAGAACTTCTTTGATGAATTTGGATTGTGTGATGTAGATGCCTGCATCCTGTTGTAGAATCTGTAGACCAAGAAAAAATTTGATCTCTCAAAACATTGACATCTCAAACTCTTTTCTCATTTCATCAGCAAATGATTTTCATAGAATATCATTACCTCCAAATATGATATCCTCAGCAAATATCTCAGCAATCAAAATCTTATCATTAGTATCTCCTTTCAAATATAGATTAGTGTTATCACTTGTTCTTATAAATCCAATACTAATGAGATAAGATTGAATTCTTTAATATCAAGCTCTCGGTGCTTGTTTTAATCCATACATGGCTTTTTGTAGTCTACAAACCATTTTCCTCTTGTTAGGATCAACAAACCCTTCAGGTTGTTCAATGTATACCTCCTCTTCTAGTATTCCATTCAGAAATGCAGAATTGACATCCATTTGGTATACTTTGAATCCATTGAAAGAAACATAAGAAAATATAATTCTTACTCCTTCTAGTCTAGAAACGGGTGCAAAGGTTTCTCTGTAGTCAATACCTTCTTCTTGTGCATACCCTTTGCATACGAGTCTTTCTTTGTTCCTTGTGAATTCTCCATTCTAATTCAGTTTGTTTCTAAATATCCATTTGGTACCAATGACATTTTTGTTACTTGGTCTAGGTAATAATGTTCATGTCTTGTTATTTTCAATTTTTTCAATCTCTCTTCATTCATTGCACTAACCCATTCTTGATTCTCAAGTTTAGTATTAATAGATTTAGGCTCAAAATAAAAAATCAAACATCTAGTGTTAAGTGACTTACTTCTAGTTCTCATTCAAGATCTTTTGTCTCCAATGATCTAGTTTGGTGGATGGTGTCTTTTGAAATAATTAGCAAGTACAAGTTCAGATCTATGTTCATCATTTTGATCATCATCTTGACCTTCATTTTGGTCTTCATCGCTCAGTTCATTATTATAAGCATTTTCTTGATTCTCGGTGTGTGCAACCTGTTGATCGGTTGCATGTTCTGTCACTTAGTAGTGTTATACTGTTGCTCGGGAAAGGTGTCAAGTTCTTCACTATAGAAAAATATATTGTAATCTTCTGGTTCCTTTCTTCTTTCCTTATCATTTTTCTTAACAAATTCATCCACTTTAACATTTACAGTTTCAATGATTTTGTTAGAAGATTTGTTAAGACATTTATAAGGTTTTCTTTTGGTAGAATATCCTTGAAATATTCCTTTATCACTTTTAGAGTCAAGTTTCCTATTTCTATCATCTTTCAATATATAACATTGACTTCCAAAAATTCTAAAGTAACTCACATTCGGTGTGTATCCATAGCATAGCTCATAAGGTGTCTTATTGGTGTCTTTCTTCAACTGAACTTGGTTCAGTCTCTAGATAATAGTACTTACAACTTCTCTCCAGAATAATTGTGTGATGCCCTTTTCAATCATTAGTGTTCTGGAACAACCAACAATTGATCTATTCCTCCTTTCAGCAATCCTATTTTTCTATGTTGTTCTCGGTGCAGAAACTTGTCTTGTAATTCCATGTTCAATACAAAAGTTAGTGAATTCATCAGAAATAATTCTCCTCCTCTATTTGATCTTAAACATTTCATTTCTTTTCCACTTTTCTTTTCAACTATAGATTTATACCATTTGAACATCTTAAATGCTTTAGATTTCTGTTTTAAGAACATGACAACCATCATCCTAGAATAGTCATCAACAAATAGAATGAAGTATATATCACCATAATAGATTTTTGTTATCATTGGTCCACATAAGTTAGTATGGACTAACTCTATTATAGCATTAGATGTGTAGGTTTTTCTCTTGAAACTAGACTTTGTCATTTTTTCCTTTTTGACAATTCTTGCACATGACATGGTCGGGGTTTTACATGCTCGGTAAGCCTCTTACTTTTATTTTCTTGCTTATCCTAACCATGTTGTCAAAATTCACATGACATAACCTTTTATGCCACAACCAAATGTCTTCATTTATAGCCAATAAACAAGTGGTATTAATATCATCAAGATAGAATAAGTTACCTTTTCTTTGTTCACCAGTATCGCTCAACCTTCCTGTTCCATTATAGATCTTTGCCTTTTTATTCTCAAATGCAACTCGATGTCCTATGTTATTCAGCTGTGAAACACTCAATAGATTATAGTTAAGTCCTTTCACCCAATATGCATTTTCACATCTTATGAGATTATTCAACATGATAGTTCCTTTTCCTTCAACTAGGAAAGGTGAGTCATTACCCATCCTAACTTATCCTAACTTATCCACCATTATAATATTCAAAATTTTCAAAATTTTCCTTATCTCCAATCATGTGGTGAGTGCAAACACTATCAATAATCCAAACATCATTTTTGGTAACTTTATATATGAGTGCAGTTTCAACATGCCTTTTTTCTTCGTCTGAATCATCCTTCAAAGAAAAAAATACTACCTCAACATCTTCTTCAGACTCGGTGTCAGTATTTTCATCTTTGTTCTTAACCAGGTAATAAGCCTTCTTTCCTTTTTCCTTGTAGTCTCAGTTATCTCTTCTGTCAGAGTTTTAGTTGCTTCTATAGTCTCAGTCTTCACTTTTGTCAAACTTTTTTCATAAGATCTGTCATTGTTTCTTTCATCCTTTCTCTTGTTAGGGCTTCTTACAACAAAATGTCCAATTTCTTTGCAATTAAAATAGACCAATGGTAATTTACCTTTGTATCTTCCTTTACCTTTTTGAAATATTCTAGCCATTAGTGCTTCAATTTCATTAAGTTCATGTTCATCACTATCACTTTCACTATCATTTCTCATAGTGAGTTTATGACTAGATTTACTTATTTTTAAAAAAGATTTAAATGCAGACTCAATAGTTGGTAAGACACTGTTGTCATAGTTGTACATCTCAAATGAAATTATTCTACCAATAAAACTATCTAGAGTAACATTGTTATTTTCTACTGCTCTCATTTCTTGAATTTTAGATACTCTCATTGCATAAACAGGCAGTACAAGGTTCTCAGAATTTCACTTACAACCGTTTCTTCTTCAAGTACTCCTCCTACTCCTCGGACAGCATTAACAACTTCTTTTATTTTGCTATTGTACTAAGTGATGTTTTGTCCTTCATTCTTAGGTCATCAAACTTTCCTCTTAGGCTTTCAACTTTATCTCTCAGCACATTTGTATCTCCTCCATGTACTAGCTTGAGTTTGTCCTACATTTTCTTTGAAGTGGTGCATGATTTGACATCTTCAAATTCAGCATCGGATAGTGAAGAAGAAATTTCTATCATCATAAAATTGTGTTCATTTTTGTCTCTCAATTGATCAACAGTTAGAGGTCTAGTAGGTGCAACATATTCAACATCTAAGTATTGTGTGACATCATTTCCAATACGCAATAGGTGGAGTCTTATCCTTCTTTTCCATGATGCAAAGTTGTCTTTGTTCAACTTAGGCACATCCCTTTTACTCATCTTGTGATCTTTAGCTTGAGTATGTAATCTCTCTTCCAAGCACCAAAGCTCTGATACCAATTATTAGAATAACTGAAAGGGGGGGTGAATCACTGGCCTTAAAAATAATTGCAATAATTCCAACCAAAAATTATATTATAAATATAATATCCTCTAGTTATCTTTCATTCCTTCAAGATGTATACCTTATGTAATTCTAACAAATATATACTTCTTGGTAAGGTATATTGTTTATCTTTTTCTAGCCTTTACCGAGTAGCAATATTTAAACCTAGTGCTTATCGATCAATCATGTTTTTGTAATGTGTAAAGAAAAACATCAAAGAAATTAACCATATACACATTTGACATATGGATTTTTAACATGGAAACCCTATCAAGGGAAAAACCACTTGGGACTGGTAACCCAAAATTTTCACTCTTATGAAGTGAGCTCAGTGAAGAGACAACCCTGTAAAAGGTAACAAACAAATTGTTAAGTGCGACCTTATTAGAGGATTCAAAACTAACATTTTGTCTTTTTACCTAGCATTCACTATGCTGTCAAAAAAGGTACTCTTGAGTATCTCAATACATTAAGGATGGTTAAATCCCACTCGGTTAAGAGATTTTATGAATCAATTGTTAAACTAAAATAGTAAATGATATGTTCAATAATACAAATTTAACTTACAAATCTTCAGATCAATTGATAGTCCATAATACCTCTCTAATCAATGTTCTCTTCAATTCATTTTCTCCCCTTCTTTCTTCTTTCTTCTCGGTGAATGCTCTTGCTTCTATTGCTCGGGGTCTGTAGACTTTCTTTGGCTCTGTTCAATAGCCTATATGATTAGATCTGCATGAAGATTTCTATATTCACCAAAATTATATTTAGCATTCCTTTTTTACAATGAATTCCTTGTCTCTTTATATAGACATGATTTAGCCACTCAATCTCCTTGTATTTCTTGTTCTTGACATAGATGGCTTATCGATCCACAAATATTGCCATGCATTTCTTTAATCTTTAAAGATTTTCTTTAGTTTTATTCCATAGATATCTCTTTGAAAATTGTGAATAAAAATAGCTTTAAATCTTGTTCTTATCCTTAATTCTAGTGGTCGATGAAAATAAAGAAATCAATCAATTAACTCTAAATATATATCTTCTACCTAATTAGTTTTGTTAGTTTCTAACTCCAATTGATTTGGGTCATCAAACCTTAGTTTTCTCGGTAATCCTTTCTTGGGTACTACTGATTTCGGGTACAACTATGTTTCTCAGGTAGCACTGTGATGCAAGGAGGGAAAGGAGAAGGGGCCCACGATAGTCCCAACCACCAAACCACCTTGTAGAAACAATGCGGAAGCCAAACAACATAGTGAGAGAATAAATATTAAAGATCCTTTATATTAACTTGATCAAACTGATTACATGTCAGGCTGTAAGGCCTTCTTGGTTTCAGCCATATATTCAATGAATTACAATAAGCTCTTCATACAACATAGATCACAGACCTTTGATCTCAGTATCTAAACATTTTCTTTATTTCTCTAAGATTGATACCTAAACTAAGAACATACAAATGAATATATACAAGAGTCCACCAAACAGGTCGGTGCTCAAATTCATAAGAGAGACCTAGATTTAGGTCCACACAGATCCCAATGAAAGACCCCCAAAAAATTAAGCCATCAAAATTAACTGAAGAAGTGGGGCAAAGATCCAACTCCCAAAATAAGCATCTTGAGCAAAGAATGACTGAGAAATGGAGAGACTCAGAAAAATAACACTCTGAGAAATAGGATACAAAACCCAAGCATTAGAAGAGAAACCCAAGCAGTAGGAAAATAAACAGGCATGCTCGAGAAATAGGAGACGAGCAACAGAACTAAGTATTACCGAGCGATAGAAACAAGCATGCCTGAGAAACAAAACCTGAGCAATAGGGACAAGCATGCCTGAGTAGAAGAACCCAAGTGATAGAGAACAATTTAAATAACTTTAAGCAAAACTTCTTTTTGGTTGTGCAGGATTTCCAATGACCCAAGATGTTGTTGTATCAAACACCTGGGGTTACAGGAAATGATATCCTGAATCATGTGTCAAGTCAAACCTGACATGAATCCAACTTAGATTGAGAAATCCAAGATGAGTCCTCAATATTCCTATTCTTCCATTTTACCAGATATTCCATGTATTCCTTTCCTCTTGTACTTCTGTCAATTCTCTATTTCAAAATCTTCTCAACTTCTTCTATCTTCTTCTTAGGATAATCACTTAGTAATATCATTTCTTCATCAAGTTCATGATATTCATACAAGTCTGAAATATTGAATATAGGTGATATATCCATGTCATTAGGTGATTCAACTTCATAAGAATTTCCACTATCAAACCTGCTAGCACTATATCCTAAAAATTTTCAAATTCAAACATTGGCCTTTTTCCCGCGTACTTATGTTCAAATTTGTGTCTTTTAATGTATAAAGGAGTTTCAAATTATGTTAAGTCCTTGGGGTTTTATTTTTCAAGGCTATTAACTTAGGTCGCACTCTTTTATTAAGTGGTCATTTGGATGTATGAGTGAGCGATTGGTTGGTTTGCATGTGATCGCGCATTCACGGTGTTTTTATGATGAGTGTCTTTAACTATGCGGGTGAGAGACAAAATTGGTTGAGAGTGTCTATCTCACAATCGCAATCATTTTATGTTATGGTACTTTTACCCCGCAAGTGTGTGAGCATTGAAAAATTTTAAGTCATTCACTTAATCGCAAAGTAATTTAATGTTTTTGTCTTTTCTACGTGAGTGCGTGAGTTGAGTTTGTCCGTAGGTCATCGCTCACTCGCTGAGGTTTTGGTTCTAATGTTTTCCTTTGTGCAAGCAGGCGATGCCAAATATATAATCACCTATTTATTTATCACTCAGTCACGTAATGATGTATTCAAAGTGTTCATTGTAGCGAGTGAGCGATGAAGGAAGTTTTTGATCCCCCACACACTCGCGAGAAATAAAAGATCAACTCGATTTCACATGACGAGTGTGCGAATGAAGAAAGTGAGGAGAACTGATTATGGTTTTTAATTCATTGCTCACTCGTAGATAGTTGGCAGGTGAATATTTTGGTGTGCGACTATGTGACCAAGGAGAAAGGATAAGTCATCACTCAGTCGTGATGAATGATTCATTAAAGCACTTTTCCCAGTGGGTATGCAACCAAAGAGGATATTCATGATGGCGCTCAGTCATGCTATTTTGGTAGTTAGTGTTTTTTAAATCACGAGTGCGTGAGTGAAGAATGTAGTGACTGTCACTCACTTACTAAGGATTGGCAGTTTTTAAAAAATGGACAGCGAGTGAGCGATGTCGTTAAGTTATCCATTTTCAAATGAACTATCTCCCATTTGCGAAGGAAGGAGGATTGTTTAAAAGACTTTTTGTGAGTCTACGATGAGCTAGAATTTCAAATAGCTTTCTATTCATTGCTCACTCACAAGGTTTCAAGCATGGTGAGACAAAGTGGTGCGGGTGCACGATTTGATAAAAATAAGAGGTATCTCTCACTCGCCCGATGATAAGATCTATTCAAAAGTATGATGCAGGTGGAGATAAGATAAGTTTTCAGTCAATTGTGTTCTCATCGCTTACTCATGAAGTCTCAAGCATTAAGAAATAAAGCACTGCGAGTGTGTGATTGAAAAGAAAAAGGAGGATAAAGAGCTTTGGTCACTCACTTGCCCGATGTTCAAGATCAAATTATATTTAGCATTGAGAGTGCGCGAGGAGATGGGAAGTGAAGTTTTTTTCTCTCACTCGTGATGAAAGTGTGAAATGTCTCAATAGATAGTGAATGTGTGAGAGCATGACATATGTCCTTTTCTTGTTTTTATGTGATAGAGGGAGAGAATGTAGAGTTGTTTCCAGCAAGGATGCACAAGATTGAATTTATGGCCACACCAGTTGCAGGAGTTAACGAGTTGTTTTTCCAAGAATTATAAGTTGTAGTAATGGAAACAAGACACCGATTAGATGGGCTATAAGTATGATTGATTATGCATTCATTTAGTACACTTCTCATTTTTTGCCTTGTGATTTCCTAAGCGAAGTGTAGTGAAATTTATTTGAGATCAAATTTGCAGAAGGAAAGATGAGTCAAGCAACTTTGAGTGTAGTGTCTAAGGGAACTAGGAAGAAAATAGCGGCAATAAAGAAGTACTTAGAGGAATTCATAGACCTCTCGCGAGGATCTTCTAATTCAAATAGCATAGATTGGGAAGAATGGATTGAAAAATGGTGCCAATGTAGGAATCCTATCATGCTCAATTACTCTAGTAATGCTCTATTTCACTATTTCTGGAACAATAGAGTTAAATCAAACCCTATTTACAACCCATGGAATTCAAATATGGAAAAATTGATTGTTCCTAATGTTTATGTTGATATTGATTTAAAAAAAGATATAGCTAAGAGCTATTGTCCAGTAGCCAGAGTAATCAGAAAGAAAAACAAGGAAGCCATAGTATTCATCAACAGGAGGACAGTATCTAAAGTTTTTAAAGCCCACAGATCAATATGTATTGAAATTGACGTAGAGAAAATTTAGGTCAATTATGAGAAGAGGGAGAAAGTGATAAAAAATAATGAAATGCCTAAGTTCATGCCCAAGGTCGATAGAAATTTGGTGTTAGTCCCAGACAATGTGAAACCTCTTTTTGATTTATCCATGTTCCATAATTATGTCAAATGTACACTCTATGGCTTGAGTAGAGTCTTAGGTTTTGATGTAGACTCAACTACCCCTACTTACCTATTGATGATGGCCATGGATATTAAGCATCTAGAGGTTAGCACTGATTTTTATTATGTAGGATAAATAGTTGAGGCCATACATACAACACAGGTAGAAATACAACAGAATGTGCCTGCTCCCACTTTCAAGCATTATTCACTTTTGATGTTCTTGATTTTATATTACAACAGAGATATTATGGATAAGGAGATAGAATTATTTGATTTATAATATGGGGTTGAGATGCCAGTCCAAAGATGAAATCAGGTGTGGGATAGTGGTTCTAAGGATTCCTCTTTTGTTTGTTTTCATAACTGGTTTGTTGATCCAATTCTAGATATATTAGGGGTAATTAGGGAAAGATTGTCGACTGATGTGAAAAAATTGTTGAGACCATGGGCTATCATAAATAATTGTTCTATTACTCATAATTGGTGGGATTTATTTTTCTTTGATCAATTCACAATAATCAGGGTCTATGGGTGTTCACAGCCACCCCATGTTCTTCCCCTGTTTGTTCCACTTAGAAGTGCCTTTTTAGAGTTTATTTGGAAAATCACATGGGTTGATAAAGAATACTTAGAAGGGAATAAGAAGGGAAATTTTACCCCAAGGTTATGTGTGGGACATGATTTTTCTATAGGGAAGAAATCTTTTGAGAAAATTAATGGTTTTCTAAAATAGTACAGATTGTCCACCATAGTATCAAGGTTCTATGATCCATAATAGTTCCTTAAGACAGCTATGAAGAATTTGACTCCTTGGCAATAGGTGAGGGATCCTGAACCTTTGGATGAGGAGGATGTTGTAAGAAATTGGGTGAACAAGGTTGAAGTTCAGGAAAGGAGAAGAAAATGGAATGATCTAATGAGAGCTGAAGATGAATGGAAAGAGTCTGATAATTCTTTCTCTGGATTTCTCCCTAACACCCCATACTTGAAGAAAATTGACAAGATGTTAGAAGCATGTGACACCTTAATGGTACAAGTGCCTAATTTTAATGCAGAAGATACACAGTCTCAGGGATCTCCCCATATAGTATCTTTGCATGATGATAAACATCTAGAACAACCTGAGAAATATCATGGACAAGAATAAGAAGAGGCTGGTGAAGAAGCCACTTCTGCTAGGCCACCACCTAGAAAGAAACAAAAAACATAACATAGAATGGTGCAAACTAAGAAGAGCATGACCAAGGAATTAGTAAAGAACATGAAAAATATTTCAAAAGGATAAGGAAACAATTTCAGAAAATGCCAGAGGATGAAGCTTATGGACACAATGAACTGATTTTAAATAAAAAGATAGATGAAAGAATAATGGTGGCAAGTGATTTCATCAAGGATGATGATTTCATCAAATTAGAAGAGTTCAAGAGTTTCATGATTAAGATGAAACAACAAGATTTGAGCCAGAACTTGATAGCAGAAGAAGGACAAGAAGAAAAGAATGAAGAGATTATAAGAACACTTCAGGAGTATGAACCTGCGAGTGAAATAATCACTGTTGAACAGGAAAGAATCTTGGTGCAAAATAGTGGAATGCTATTGATGCGTGATTGGAATTTGTAGTCCACCTTCATCATTGACCAAATCAAAAGGAAATAAAATCCTATGTTTAAGACAAAATTTGAGATAGGTGATGTATTTGGTCCCTTGCTCCTACTACACACAAGCCTCTAGTTGTGAAAATTAGAGAAGAGAAAAGGAAAGATAGGAAGATTAGGAACATACAGAATACTAGTGATACTGAGATTGCCAAGCTCATGACCCAAGTGTCTTTTATTAACTTGGAAAAAATAGAAGAATTATCCAAAAGGTATGAAAAAACTTTTGGTCAGATGATGACTTTGGCCAAGAAACATGAGGAGGTTATGGTGCATAACTACACTTTGGAAGAAGAAATGGATAACTTGAAGCAAGAGTTGGATAAAAGGAAAACAAAGGAAATTACTCAGGTGGCTAAGAAAGAAAAGATAGAAGAAGCAAATCAGAAAGAAGATGACTTAGCATCAAAAGAGGATAAAACCGAGGAACTATCAGAGCAAAAAATTGATAATGCAGTTCCTATCATCCTTGCTATTCTGCAACAGATGGTCAATGCTTTGAAGCGAAAGACTGAGATGGTGTATAATTTATATGGAGTGTTACAGGAAGCTTCTAAGATAGTTGTAGAAGCTATGACATTTCTTGAGCCAACTTTCAAGTTTTTGTCAGGAAAAAGAAGAGTGATGGATAAATTGAAAACAATGATCTTATATAGTGCTGATTTTCCTGACAGAGTATCTAACACCATTGAAATGATAAATTGTCTCAATGATACTTATAATTTCTTCAATGGTAAGAATGAGCTAATAAATAATAAGTTTTAGTTGTTTGGCGATCAATACCCCGCACTTGTTCCCAAAATTTATAATGATGAGAGTACTTTAAATCCTTAACCAAATTGGGAAAGGGAATTTCATGAGATATTGAAAGTTGATGATGTCAAACACAATATTGAGAAGGACACATATGCTAGTTACTGTAATAGTATAATTGACAAGTTGTTCAAAGTTGAGATTGACATCACAAATTTTATCATAGAGGCAAAGACAACTGTAGATGCTAGGTGGACTGAAGCCATGGCAAAGATGGAAGAAGAGAATATTTTTCATTGGCCCACAATCAAAGAAGTGAACAGGTGGGAGGTGAAGCTGAAAGTATAGAAGGATATTTTTAAAAACAACAACCAATTGTGTTAAGAATTTGCATATTTTTTGCCACCCGTGTTCTATTTACAATTTTGTTAGTTTGTTAGTTTTGAAGTTGTTGCAAGGTTTTGTAAATATTTCCTAGGTAGTCCGAAGCTTGTTGCATCCTTACTTATAAAAGGATTCCAAGACTACTAGGAAAAGGATAGCCATTTTTCATTTTGGGATTGCAATTGAATTGTATAAACTTCGGTTTAACACCAATATATTTTGAGAAGGGTTTTGAAAGTTATGGTGAATGTAATAACTATTTGGATATGAATACAAATGAGAATCCATCAAGAGTTTCTGAGATTATGATGAGTATTTGTCTTGGTTATTATATTGTGATTTTTTTTTTAAATTGAGAGATTAAGGATCGTTCAATTTATATGTTTGTCAGGCAGATTTTGAGATTGGCTTAGGGTTTCTTTCAAGGAGAGATTTAGTTTCGTTAGGGTTATTTCAGTGAAATTTGCCATGTTTAATAAATCTGATGATTATTTTGGCATGAATATGAGGGTAGATGTAAAAGGTATATCTATTATCTGTTGAAATCTGTGGTTATCTTCAATTTTTTGTTCATGCCAGTTGGTTGTGAAGAACTAGAGTGACTCCATACCCTAGAATAAAGCACTAGTCTATTTTGAATTGGAATAAGTGACTATCACTATTAAAATGAATCTTTTCCATTATGTTTTAATCTGTCAAATAAATGTTACAGAGGTTGGTATCCGTAATTCCATTTTATGTCTGTTGGAATAGTATAGTGATTTGACTATTCTAAGTTAGAAGGGTTATCCCACCCAAATTTGTGGAACTCAAAGTGTAGAGGGTTTTAAAACCTTGTTTCTATCATTCTGTATCTTTCATTGATCAGTTTTGGGACAAATAGAGAAAGCTTAATTCAAGAATTTCATGTATCAACATGAAAAGGAACAAACGGAAAATGGTGACTCTACTAGGGATGTTTCAAGGAATGTGTTTAAAGGTTAGTTTAAAACTCTTGTTTCATATGCATTGAATCGTTTAAATCTAGTTTTTTAAAATCACAAGTTGTATGTCATACATCATTGTCATATCCTCTCAATTTTTAAAGTGAAGTTTCATTTATTTTATTCCCAAAACCTTTTGGGTGGTGACTCCGGGTAGTTGGTTGTATTGTTTCTAAGGGGAAAATTAGCAGATCAAGTGTTGTGAAATTTCATTCTAAATAGGATGAGGAATACAAAGACATACACAAAGGACCACTCTCAAGCAGTATCAGAGACTGATGTTTCTAAAAATCCTAGAAGAAATCTTTCTAGGAAGGGAGATTCTCATAATAGCACCTTTTGGAAACCTAGATCTGCAGGTCCAAGTAAATGTTTAGGTACTATTCTTGAGATAGACATTACTGAGCCTTTGAATCCCAAGTCTGACAACATCAGTTATTATGATGATATTTTTGATACCCCAGTACCAAAGAGTGTATTATAAAAAAAGGAGGGAAAATTGACCCAATACAAGGGGAATTTTTCCTCAAGCTCATCAGATATCCCTTATGAACGATTGGAAGACCAAAGGGGGATAATTTGATGAACATATGTGACTCTTCTAGTTCTGATATTGAAGAAGTCCTCAGGGAAATGACCTTTTGAAAAAGGAATTACAAGAACTGATGCTTATCAAACAAAAAAATGATAAGGATAGAGAAGAACAAATTATTTTTTCCATTACTGAGAGGGAAGGTTTGAAGAAATGGGTTTCCCAATTAAAATTGGCAGCTCAAGGTGCAAATGAAGGATTCCATGGTTTGAATAAAGAACTTTTTGGTGATGTAGATGCCCTGAGAAAGGAATGTCAAGAGAGAGTACACTTACTTAAGAAATGTGATTCAGGAGATAGGGGCCCTGTATTGAGGAAAGTTATCAATTATGACAGTAAAACATACCTTGAGCCTCAAAAGTCTTCACAAGATGTATCAGCAACTAATGCTAGACAAACTGATGTTGATAAAGGAAAACAAAAGCTTACTGGAATTAAATTTTCTGAGCCTAAAGTTGAATAAGGTGTATCTCAGGACATGTTCTCACTTGATAGGGAGTTAGAAAGGGAAAGAAGGCTCAAAGATGATAGTGCAAAGTATCTGGAGAAGGAAAAATTAGAAGTTGTTGTTGCATAGATGAAAAGAAAGATTTTTTTCTTGAGTTCTTCCATTTACACTGATGTAACAAATAACACCACTACAGCTACTCAAACCATGCCTGGATCTACTTCTAGGATTCAAAATAGTAGTGCTAATAGAAATACCCAGACATGGAGTGCAACTCAAGGAATTGCATCACAGTCAAGAGGGAGTGGATTGAACAATAGTATTGGTCACCAAACTATAGGAACTGGAAGTATTGGCACAAATTTGCAGAGAAGACTTATTTATTTGGAAAGATACATGCAACTTTTCTATGATGGAATCCCTGGTCAACCAAATCCTATTCCTAATGAGATCAGAGATAAGATTCCCAAGTTTAATGGGAATAATGTTATAACAGGTGAGGAGCATCTAAAATTTTTCACAGACACAATGAATTATTATGATATTGGAGATGAGGATATTGTGATGAAATGTTTTTGTGCAATCCCTTATTAAAGATGCAAGAGATTGGTACCGAGGTTTTCCTGATAAAAAAATTTATTCATGGGATGAGTTTGTTAGAAGTTTCAAAGAGAAATATGGTGATAAGATAAATTTTGGCTTCATGTTGAATGAATTAAACAACTTGAAGAAATTTCAAAATGAGAGCATAGCTAAGTTTAACATAAGATTTCAAAAGGCTATGTACAAATTATTTCAAGTTTTGAGATTGGATGAGAATGTTTTCCTAACCACATATTGTAATGCTCTTGATGGAAGGACAACTTATTTAATGAGAGATAAAGATCCTCATACTATGAGGGATGCTTATAAATTGGCTATAAATATAGAGAGAAATAAAAGGGCCTCTAGCAAGCTTGGCAAAAGAGATAATACAATGCTCTGTAAAGAGTCAATAGGATAGTCCACTAAAAATCCAAAGGAGGAGGATAAAATAGATGCATTGGTAAGTGTGGTAAAAGATCTAGCTGCAAAGGTTGATAATAATGAAAAGGGTTTTCAAAATACAACAGTATCAGAGGAAAGAAAAATCTTATCGCCTGCAAGATTTTCCTTATAAGACTAATTGGAAAGATGGTAAGCCTATGCTAGAAGAAACAGGTGATGAAAAGAATAGGGATGTTCATGATCCATTAAAGAATAAAAATAAACATAATGTTGAGAATAACCTATGGTGTATGGCTTGAAATATGTCTCATTAGCCTTTTCAATGTGCAGTTGCTCAAGTATGGACAAAGCCACATGCAAGTACTGGAAAACAAGAAAGACAAAATGATCATAAAAGTTGTGATACCATGCCTCCTTTTACTATTGAAGATGAAAATGGTGAATCAGAAGATGAGTCACAAGGAAATGTGCAGTACACATTCAATGTTGCAAACACTAAACTGGAGCGTGTTCAACTTTGGATACCTAAGGATGAGGAAGTGAGATCTCTTACCATAGCTGCACTAAATCAAACAAGAAGTTCCTATCCACTTAGAAACAAACAAGTTAATGATGGGAAAAGAAAGATTGGTTCATTATTTATCAAAGAAGTTACCAATGAAGAACCTACACAAAAAATGAACAAAGAAGAGCTTAAGGAAAATCCCGTAAAAAGGGGTAAAGCTATTTTTGAGAATCTGTTAAATTTTCCAACATTTGATATGAAAAAATCATTATCTTAAATGAAAGTATTTGTCCCCTTAGTTGAAATGTTGAAGATAAAAGAACACTAAGAAGTTTCCTTCTCATTACTCTCAGCCTTACCAGATATCCCTGATGTAAATGTTTTAAAATGTGAGAGTAAAGGAGAGAAACGTGAACCCCAAATCTATGTCGGGAGTGTGATCACCTAGGAACCTTTCCAAATTGACACTTTTTATGTTACACTCCTTGTAAATAATATGTTATTGAATAACTATATGATAGACTCAGGAGCTGCTACTAATGTGATGACTTACACTGTCATAAAACAATTGGGTTTAAAGGTGGATACTTCTTTTGGTAAATGTTATTCCATGGACAATAGGGAAGTACCTATAGTAGGAAATCTACAAGGAATAGAATTAAAACTTGCAGCATACCCTGAGATCACATTTAAAATATATATTGTTGTTGTTGATTTACCGCCTCATTATGGGATGTTTTTATCAAGGTAGTGTGTTGTAGCTACTGGAGGACATGTACAGTTGGATTTGTCCTTTGCTATTCTGTAAATGGGAAAGAAGATAAATTTTTGTGAGAGCCTAGAGCTCTTGTTTATGTTGAAAAAAATGAACCAAACATGCTAAATTTCTTTGTGGATGTAGATATGCAAAATTTTAGAGTTGAAGAGATCCATCCTCAGCTAAGAAATACTGACCCTATAATAGAAGAATAAGAATTGTAACAAAATGGATAATGGAAAATGTATTTTGATGGAGCATGCTCAAAAGAAGGATTAAGAGCTGGTGTATTATTTGTCTCTCCACCAGGTATTACCTTCAAATGCTCATTTTTTTTGGCCTTTAAATGTACAAATAATACAGCTGAGTATGAGGCATTGTTGTTGGGATTAGAAATTGCAATCAAGCATGGCATTAAGTTATTGAGAGTTTTTAGAGATTTAGAGCTATCCATATCGCAAATTATATCAAAATACGCTGCTAAAAATGATAGAATAAAATAGTATAAGCATGTTTTTTGGGATAGCATTGAGTTCTTTGATGCATTTTCCATTGAGTGGGTAGACAAATCTAAAAATATTGTGGCATTTTTTTTGGAAAATGTGGGTTTGAAAAATAATGACGTAACACTCGCAGGGGTATCTATTGTGGAGACTAAAGCAAGACCTGCTATCCCTGATAATGTATATAACTAGAAGGGTTTTTAAAATGATGACGATATCCTTACATTCATTCAATTCGTAGACAACTTTGAAGGTCAGATCATTGATTGTAATAATTTGATAGAGGTTGTTGATGGGAAAGAAACTATTTGGCAATGAAATTTTACAGTTGTGGACAAATGAAATCCCTAAAGGATTAACTCAATTGGAAGGATTGTTTACTGGTAATAATAGTCATATGTGCCAAAAGTCTGCAGCCAAATTGGATGAATTTGAGGAGATAAACTTGGGATCAGAATATGCTCCTAAGATTATATATATTGGAAAGAAGCTAGCACCCCATGTGAGAGAAAATCTGATCAACTTGTTGAAGAGGTTCAAACCTATTTTTTCTTGGTCTTATAAAGAACTTAAGGCTTATAGGGAAGATCTCTTCCTACATGAAATCCCATTAAAAACTGATATTAAGCTGTTTAGACAAAGGAAGAGACCAATCAATCCATTACTGGCCCCAAAAATGCAATAGGAGTTAACAAAGCTAAGAGAGGCTAGGATCATAAAGCCAATCAGGCATTCTTCTTGGGTGTCTAATCTAGTCCCAGTCAGAAAAAGGAATGGGAACATCAGATTATCTCTTGACTTCAAAAACCTCAATGTAGCTTCTCTAAAAGACAATTATTCTTTGCCAAACATGGAGGCAATGTTGCAAAGAGTTACCAGTTGTGAGCTTTTGTCCATGATGGATGGTTTTTTTGGTTATAACCAGGTGTTGGTTCAAGAGTCTGAACAGTTTAAAACAACATTTACTACCCCATGGGGTACGTATGTTTATGTGAGAATGTCATTCAATTTGATGAATGCAGGAGCTACCTTCCAGAGAGCTATGAATGTGGCTTTTAAAGAGTTTGTAAATATAATTATGGTGATCTATCAAGATGATTTAACTGCATATTCCCAAAAAGCTGAAGATCACTTTAAACACTTGGAGAAATTTTTTACTAAAGCTTTTGAGTATGGGATTTCATTGAACCCAAAGAAATGTCACTTTTCTGTGATAGAGGGTAAGTTATTGGGACATATAGTGTCAAGGGAAGGTGTCAAAATTGACCCTGAAAGAGTAGAAGTCATTAAAAAAGTTTTTCCCCCTAAAAACATCAAAGGTGTACAGTCTTTGCTTGGAAAAGTAAACTTGGTAAGAAGATTCATTGCAAATTTTTCTAAAATAGTCAAACCCAGTGTTAAATTACTCAAGAAAAATGCTAAGTTTGAATCTGACAAGGAAGCTCAATCATATTTTGATAAAATAAAGATGGGTATTCAGCAGGCCCCACTATTGAGATCTACGTTTTATGAAAAACCTTTTTCTCTATTTTGTTTTGCTTCATTTCAGACCATTGATTTAGTGCTGTTGTAGAACAATGATGAAGGATTTGAACATCCCATATAATTTTTCAGTAAGTCTCTACAAGCAAAAAAACTCAATTATGAGATAATGGAAAAATAGGCTTATGCTTTTGTCAAAGCAGTTAAAGTTTTTAGACCTTATTTAGTTTGTGCAAGAATAACTGCTTATGTACCACATGCTATAGTGAAAGATATATTGTCTCAATCTGAGGTCACTAGAAAGAGATGCCGATAGATTAATAGGATTCAAGAGTTCAACCTGGCAATTCAAGTTACCAAATTGGTTAGGGGTCTAGGTTTGGAAAAATTAATGACTGACACAAACATGGAATTGGCTCAAGTCAACAATGTACAGATAGTAAATATGAATTGTACTACCATAGAATTACAGCCATGGTATTCTGATATTGTATTCTTCTTGAAAAATGAAAAATGTCCAAAGAACATATGAGATACTCAAAAAATGACTCTTAAGCTGCAGGCTCAATGGTATGTGTTAATACAAGGTGATTTTTTTTGGAAGAACAAATATGGGATCTTTCTATTTTGTTTAGATTAATCACAATCTAAGAAATTTTTGAATGAAATGCACAATGGTGTGTTTGGGGGGCATTACTCTACAAAAACCATAAGTCATAAAATAATTTGAGCTAGTTTTTATTGGCCCTCTCTCTTTAATGATACTCAAAAATTTGTACAAAGGTGTGAGACTTGCTAGAGGTTCTCTTCTAAAATAAAATTTTTAGGAGCATTTCTTTTCAATCCAATGACTGTGAAAGCACCTTTTTCCAAATGGGGCATTGATTTTATTGGTGAATTTATAGAGAAGTCCAGTAGAGGCCACAGTTGGATTCTTGTGGCTACAAATTATTTTACTAAATGGATAGAGGCAATCCCATCCAAGAAAGAAACCAACAAGGTAGTAATGGATTTCTTAATGGATAATATTTTGACTAAGTTTTGTGTGCCTACTAGATTAATCATGGACAATGCCATGTGTTTTATATCTGAGGATTTTAAGGACTTCTATGAATATTATGGCATTATTTTATCTTACTCTTCGCCATATCATCCTCAAGCAAATGGGCAAGGTGAGTCCAGCAATAAAAGCTTAATGAAAATCATCAAGAGGATTTTGGAAAAGAATAAAAAATCTTGGCATTCAAAGTTGAGGTTAGTGCTATGGGATGATAGGGTAACCATAAAAAGAGCCATAGGGGTTTCCCCTTTTGAAATGGTCTATGGAACTCAGGCAAGCCTGCCTCTAAATAATTTGTTACCGATTTACAAGTTTTTGCAAGAAGAGGAATTTGAGATGGAAGAACCTATGATGGAAAGAATAGATCAATTAGTGGCATTAGAAGAAATAATAATGGAAGCACACAATAGAAAATTGCAGCTCCAACAACAATCTAAGTACCTATTTGATAGAAGAGAAACTAAGAGAAAGTTTTAGATAAATAACATGGTGCTCCAATGGAATGCTAGGAAAGAAGAAAAGGGAAATCATGGTAAATTTGAATCATTATGGATGTGCCCTTTTGTAATTCAATATTTCACAGTCAAGACTCATATTTCCTCCAAAATTTTGATGGTGAGAAACATGAATTTCCAGTGTATGGAAAATTCCTGAAGCATTATTTGTCATAATTTTCTTTTTCATGCACAATAATTTAGGTTTCCCTATTTTTACGCTTTGGTTTTGTTGTGTGCGCATGTACAGTTTTGTTTCAGTTTGTGGTAAGCTTCCCAAATTTTTCATTTCTAATGTTAATCTTGCAATTAAATTTCCCTAGTCCGAGCCATTGTTAGCACTATATCCTAAAAATTTTCAAATTCAAACATTGGCCTTTTTCCTGCGTACTTATGTTCAAATTTGTCTTTTCATGTATAAAGGAGTTTAAAATTATTTTAAGTCCTTGGGTTGTCCTTTTTCAAGGTTAGTAACTTAGTTCGCGCTCTTTTCTTTAGTTGTCATTTGGATGTGCGAGTGAGCGATTGGGTTGTTTGCATGTGATCGTGCATTCACTGTGTTTTTGTGATGAGTTACTTTAAATATGCAGGTGAGTGAGAAAAATTGGTCGAGAGTGTCTATTGCAATCACAATCATTTTATGTAATGGTATTTTTACCCTGCGAGTGTGTGAGCATTGAAAAGTTTTAAGTCATTCGCTTACTCATAAAGTAATTTCTCATTTTTGTCTTTTCTGCTCGAGTGCGTGAGTTGAGTTTGTCCGTAGGTCGTCACTCACTCGCTGAGGTTCTGGTCTAATTTTTTCCTTTGTGTGAGTAGGTGATGCCAGATATCTAATCACCTATTGAGTTATCACTCAGTCGCGTGATGATGTATTCAAAGTGTTCATTGTAGCGAGTGATCGATTATAGAATTTTTTGAGCCCCCACACACTCATGAGTAATAAAAGATCACCAGTTTGACATGGCCAGTGTGTGAATGAAGAAAGTGAGGAGAAAATATTGTGGTTTTTAATTTATCTCTCACTCATAGATAGTTGGCAGGTGAATATTTGGTGTGTGACTATGCGACCAAGGAGAAAGGATAAGTCATCGCTCAGTCGTGATGAATGATTCACTAAAGCACTTTTCTCAATGGGTATGTGACCAAATAGGATATACATGATGGCACTTAGTCACGCTATTTTGGAAGTTAGTTTTTTTCAAGCCGTAGGTGCGTGAGTGAAGTATGTAGTGACCGTCGTTCACTCGCTAAGGCTTGGCAGTTAAGTTACCCATTTTCAAATGAACTTTCTCCCATTCACAAAGGAAGGAGGATCATTTAAAAGACTTTTTGTGAGTCTATGATGAGGTAGAATTTCAAATATTTTTCTATTCATCTCTCACTCAGAAGGTTTCAAGCATGATGAGAAAAAGTGGCGCGGGTGCGCGATTTGTGAAAAATAAGAGGTATCACTCACTCGCCTGATGATAAGATATATCCATAAGTATAATGCGGGTGGGAAATAAGATAAATTTTCAGTCACTTATATTATCATCGCTTACTTGAAAAGTCTCAAGCATTAACAAATAAAGCATTGCAAGTTTGTGATTGAAAAGATAAAGGAGGATAATGAGCTTTGGTCACTCACTCGCTCAATGATCAAGATCAAATCATAAAGAATTGTGAGTGCGCGAGGAGATGGGAGGTGATGATTTTGTCACTCACTCATGATGAAAGTTTTAAATGTGTGAATAGACAAAGAATGTATGATAGCATGACAAATGTCCTTTTCCCAATTTTAGGTGACAGAGGGAGAGAATGTATAGTTGTATCTAGCAAGGATGCGCAAGTTTAAATTTATGGCCACACTAGTTGTAGGAGTTAACAACTTGTTTGTGCAAGTGTGAGAAGTTGCAATAATCAAGACAAGATGCCAAATAGATGGGCTATAAGTATGATTGATTATGCATTCATTTGGTACACTTCTCATTTTTTACCTTGTGATTTCTTGAGCGAAGTACAATGAAATTTATCTGAGATCAAATCTGCAGAAGCAAAGATGAGTCACACAACTTTGAGTGTAGTGTCTAAGGGAACTAGGAAGAAAAAAATGGTAGTAAAGAAGTACTCAGAGGAATTCATAGACCTCTTGCTAGGATCTTCTAATTCAAACAGTGCAGATTAGGAAGAATGGCCTGAAAAATGGTGGAAATGCAGGAATACTATCATGCTCAATTGCTCTGGTAATGCTCTGTTTCACTATTTCTAGAACAATAGGGTTAAATCAAGCCCTATTTGCAACCCATGGAATTCAAATATGGAAAAATTTATTATTACTGATGTTTATGTTGATATTGATTTAATAGAAGAGATAGGTAAGAGTTATTGTCTAGCAGCTAGAGTAATTAGAAAGAAAAACAAGGAATCCCTAGGATCCATCAGTAGGAGGACAATATTTTATGTTTTCAAAATTAACGGTGCAATCTGAACTGAAATTGACGTATATAAAATTTAGGTCGATCATGAGAAGAGGGAGAAAGTGAAAAAAATATGAAATGCCTAGTTCCATGCCCAGGGTAGATAGAAATTTGGTGTCAGTCCTAGACAATATGAAACCTCCTTTTTATTTATCCATGTTCCACAATTATGTCAAATGTACAGTCTATCACTTGAGTAGAGTCTTAGGTTTTGATGCAGACTCAACTACCCCTCCTTACTTTTTGATGATGGCCATGGATATTAAACATCTAAATGTCAAAATTGATATTGATTATGTAGGATACATAATTGAGACCATACATACAACAATGGTAGAAATACAACAGAATGTGCCTGTGCCCACTTTCAAGCATTATTAACATTTGATGTTCTTAATTTTATATTACAATAGAGATATTATGGATAAGGAGTTAAAATTATTTGAATCATAATATGAGGTCGAGATGCCAATCCAAAGATATACTTAGGTATGGGATAGCGGTTCTAAGGATTCCTCTTTTTTGTGTTTTCATAACTGGATTGTTGATCCAATTCTAGATATATTAGGGGTAACTAGGGAAAGACTGTCGACTGATGTGAAGAAATTGTTGAGACCATTGGATGTCATAAAGAACTAGTATATTAATCACAATTGGTGGGATTTATTTTTGTTTGATCAAATCACAATAATTACCGTCTATGGTTGTTCATAGCCACCCCATGTTCTTCCCTCGTTTGTTCCACTTAGAATTATCTTTTTAGAGTCTATTTGGAAAATCACATGGGTTGATAAAGAATACTTAGAAGGGAATAATAAGGGAAATTTTACCCCAAGGTTGTAGGTGGGACATGATTTTTCTATAGGGAAGAAATATTTTGAGAAAATTAATGGTTTTCTAAAATAGTACAAATTTTCCACCACAGTATCAAGGTTCTGTGATCCAGAATGATTCCTTAAGAAAAATCTGAACAATTTGACTCCTTGGCAATAGGTGAGGGATCATGAACGTTTGGATGAGGAGGATGTTGTAAGAAATCAGGCAAACAAGGTTGAATTTTAGGATATCATAAGAAAATGGAAGGATCTAATGAGAGCTTAAGCTGAATGAAAAGATTTTGATAATTCTTTCTCTTGATTTCTCCCTAACACCCCATACTTGTAGAAAATTGACAAGATGTAAGAAGAATATGACACCTTAATGGCACAAGTGCCTAATTTTAATGCAGAAGATACACAGTCTCAGGGATCTCCCCATATAGTAGCTTTGCATGATGATGAACATCTAGAAAAAGCTGAGTAACATCATAGAGAAGAAGAAGAGGCTGGTGAAGAAGCCACTTCTTCTAGGGAACCACCTAGCAAGAAATAGAAAATAGAGCACAGAATGGTGAAAGCTAAGAAGAGCATGGCCAAGGAAGTAGTTAAAGAACATGGAAAATATTTTAGAAGGATAAGGAAACAATTTCAGAAAATGTGAGAGGATGAAGCTTATGGAGACAATGAATTGATTTTAAATACAGAGATAAATGAAAGAATAATGATTGAAAGTGAGTTCATCAAGGATGATGATTTCATCATATCAAAAGAGTTCAAGAGTTTCCCAATTAAGCTGAAATAACAAGATTTGAGGCAGAACTTGATAGAAGAAGAAGGACAAGAAGAAAAGAATGAAGAGATTATAAGAACACTTCAGGAGTATGACCCTGAGAGTGAAATAATCACTATGGAACATGCAAGAATATTGGTACAGAATTGTGGAATGCTATTGATTCCTGACTAGGATTTGCAACCCACCTTCATCATGGACCAAATCAGAAGGCAATAAAATCCTAAAAAATTAAGACAAATTTTGTGATAGGTGATGTATTGAAAGGATCAGGATTTGATCCTAAATCTAAAACTCTGGCTATTTGGTCCCTTTCTCCTACTACACACAAGCCTTTGGTTCTAAAAATTAGAGAAGAGAAAAGGGCAGATAGGATGATTTGGAACCTATAAAATATTAGTGCTATTGACATTACCCAGCTCATGACCCAAGTATCTTTTATGAACTTGGAAAAAATAGAAGACTCTTCCAAAAGGTATAAAAAAACTTTTGGTCATATGATGGCTTTGGCCAAGAAATATGAGGAGGTTATGGTGCATAACTACACTTTAGAAGAATAAATAGAGAAATTGTAGAAAGAGTTGGATAAAAGGAAACTAGAGGAGATTCCTCAGGTGGTTGAGTCGAAAGAAAAGATAGAAGAAGCAACTCAGAAAGAAGATGAATTAGCATTAGAAGAGGGTAAAATAGAGGAACTATCAGAGAAAAAAATTGATAATGCAGTTCCTATCATCCTTTCTATTCTGTAACATAGGGTCAATACATTGAAGAAAAATACTGAGATGGTGTATAATTTATATGGAGTATTATAAGAAGCTTCTAAGATAGTTGTAGAAGCTATGACATTTCTTGAGCCAACTTTCAAGTTTTGGTAAGGAAAAAGTAGAGTGATGGATAAATTTAAAACGTCGATCTTATACAGTGATGATTTTCCTAACAAAGTATCTAACAACATTGAAATAATAAATTGTCTCAATGATACTTATGCCTTCTTCAATGGTAAGAATGAGTTGATAAATAATAATTTGCAGTTATTTGGTGATCAATGCCCCCCACTTGTTCCCAAAATTTATAATGATGAGAGTACTTTAAAGCCACAACTAGATTGGGAAATGGAATTTGATGAGATATTAAAAGATGATGATGTCAAACACAACATTGAGAAAGACACATATGCTAGTTACTACAATAGAATTTTTGACAAGTTGTTCAAAGGTTAGATAGACATGATAAAGTTTATCACAGAGGCAAAGACAACTGTATATGCCTGGTGCACTGAAGTCGTGGTGAAGCTGGAACAAGAGAAGACTTTTGATTGGCCTACCACCAAAGAAGTGAATAAGTGGGAGACAAATTTTAAAGGATAGAAGGATATATTAAAAAAGAACAACCAATTATGTTCAAAATTCACATATTTTTTTCCACCCGTGTTCTGTTTACAGTTTTTTTAGTTTGTTAGTTTTGAAGTTGTGGAAAGATTTTGTAAATCTTTCCCACCTAGTCCAAAGCTTGTTGCATCCTTATTTATAAAAGGATTCCAATACTACTTGGAAAATGATAGCCATTTTTCATTTTGGGAATACAATTGAATTGTATAAACTTTGGTTTAAGACCAATATATTTTGAGAAGGGCTTTGAAATTTATGGTGAATGTAATAACTACTTGGATATGAATATAAATGAGAATCCATCAATAGTTTCTGACTTTATGATGAGTATTCATCTTCATTATTATATTCTAAGTTTTATTTGTATTGGTAGATTAAGGATAGTTCAATTTATATGTCTATCAGGTAGATTTTTAAATTGTCTTAGGGTTTTTTTCAAGGAAAGATTTAGTTGCCTTAGGGTTATTTGAGTGAAATTTGGGATGTTTAATGAATCTAATGATTATTTCGGCATGAATATGAGGGTAGATGTATTAGGTATATCTATTATCTATTCAAACCTATGGTTGTCTTCAAGTTTACATTCATAGCAGTTGGTTGCGAAGATCCAAAGTGACTCCATACCCTAGGATAAAGCACTGGTCATTTTTGAATTGGAATAAGTGACTAACACTATTAAAATGAATCTTTTCCATTATGTTTTAATATATCAAATAAATGTTACAGAGGTTGGTATTTGTAATTACATTTTATTTTTGTTGGAATAGTATAGTGATTTGAGTATTCTAAGTCAGAAGGATTATCCCACCCGAGTTTGTGGAACTCAAAGTGCAGAGGGTTTTAAAACCCTATTTTTGTCATTCTGTATCTTTCTTTGATCAGTGTTGGGACTAATAGAGAAATATTAATTCAAGTATTTCATGTATCAGTGAGAAAAGGAACTAAAAAAACCTTCTCATTATTTTGTGAGGACAAAATTTCTTCATCTTTAGTTTACCATATGTTCCAATACAAAATTTTCCTTTCTTCAAATGAACGATTAAAACATCACAAAATTCAAATGTTTTATGTCTTCTTGATCTGTCTGCACTATCTTTTTACTTCTGATTACTTTTCTCCAGCTTCTGTTTTACATCTTCATGCAATGTATTCATAAATTCTGCAAATTCTTCTACTTCATCACTTCTTTTCTCTTCTCCAACAATATCTCTCAAATCTGATATACCTCTTTGTTATGTGACATGAATGATCTCAAAAGGTGTCTTTCCAGTACTTCTATTCACTGAACTATTTTATGCAAATTCTTCTTGTGCCAACATCAAATCCCAATTGATTGGTCTGTCTCCAACTAGGCATCTCAACAAATTAGCCAAACTTTGGTTTACAACCTTTGTTTGTCCATCACTAAGTGGATGAAATTTAGAGCTAAACTTCAACTTAGTATGCATCTTCTTCCAAAGTGTTCTCAAAAAATAGATAACAAACTAATTGTCTCGGTCAGAAATGATACTCCTTAGTAATCCATGCAATCTGAAAATTTCCTTAAGGAAAACATTTTCTATGTGTACTCCATCTAATGTTTTCTAACATGGTATGAAATGTGTCATCTTACAAAATCTATCCACAAAAAAAAATATAGAATCATTACCTCTTTTTGTCCTAGGTAAGCCAAGAACAAAATCCATAATGATATCACTCCAAGGTTTCTCAGGAATAGTAATAGTTGTATACAAACCAGTATTCTAACTTACTCCTTTTGCAACTTGACAAACTCCACAACTTCTCACAAAATTCTAAACATCCTTATATAAATGAGGCCAAAATACCTCTCCTTTAGAAAACTCAATGTTTTATCAATACCAAAGTGTCCATCCAATCCATTGCTATGTTTCTCCTTTATCAAGTTAGTTCTCATTGAACCTCTTGGTATACACAACTGAATAAATCTGAATAACATATCTTCTTGAATGAAATAGTCTTCATACTTACTTGATGTATTTTAGTTAGGTTCTCTTCACACTCTCCACTGCTCTAAAAAATTAGGATCACTTTCATACAAATTATTCATGTCATCAAAACCAAGAACTTCAATTCTCATTTCAGTCAACAAAGATCTTCTTCTACTCAATGCATCAACAACTCTGTTAGAAACTCCACTATTATACTTAATCAAAAATTTAAAACTCTACAAATACTCGACCCATTTCATATGTCTTTGATTGAACTTATTTTGACTACCCAAATATTGTAAATCCTTATGATCAGTATACAACACAAATTCATTTGGCATCGAATAATGTTTCCACTTCTTCATAGCTTGCACAACAACATTGAACTCTTGATCATAGACAAAATATTTCATTTTTGCATCATTCAACTTTTCACTAAAGAAAGAAAGTGGTTTACCTTCTCGAGTCAAAACGGCTCCAATTGCACTCCCAGTTGCATCACATTCAACTTGATATACCTTATTGAAGTCTGGTAGGGCTAACATAGGTAATTCAACAACCTTCAGCTTCAAAGCTTCAAAACTCTTATCAACTCCATGTGTCCATTGTAATTCTATTTTGTCTCCTCTCATTGTCTCAGTCATAACATTACAAATAGAACTGAAATTTCTAATAACCTTCCTGTGAAAACTTGCCAATCCATGAAATGATGTTACCTCACTGACATTTTTTAGGTGTATTCCAACTCAATATAGCCTCAATCTTCTTAGGATCCATCTTCAAACCATCAACTTAAATCACAAAACCCAAATACACAAGTTCTTCTTTCATGAATGAACACTTATTCAAATTAATCAGCAACTTTTCCTCTTTCAATCTCTACAACACTTTCCTTATATGCATCAAATGCTCTTCTCTAGTCTTACTGAATATCAGAATATCATCCAAGTATACAATCATACACTTATTCAAGAATTTCTTCACAACATCATTCTTTAGCCTCATAAAAGTACTTGGTGCATTATTTAAACCAAAGGGCATAACCAATCACTCATACAAACATTATTTTGTCTTGAAAGCATTCTTCCATTCATCACCTTCTCTAATTCTGATTTGATGATATCCACTTTTCAAATCAATTTTGATAAAATATTTTGCTCCACTGAAACAATCCATTATGTCATCCATTCTCAGTATAGGAAACCTATACTTCACTGTGATTTTTTTAATTTCTCTAGAATCAATGCACATTCTCCATTCTCCATTCTTCTTAGGTGCCAACATAACAGGTACTTCACATGGAATCAAACTCTCTCGGATCAAACCTTTGTTCAACAATTCATGGACTTGTCGGTTAAGCTCTTCATTTTTGGTAGGTGTAACCAATGTGGTGCTTTGTTCAATAAAGTAGCTCCAGGAATCAGATCTATACAATGACTCATATCTCTCATTGGTGGAAAATGATTAGGTACATTATCTAAAATGATCTCCTTGTACCCAGTGAGTAACTTCTCAACTTCTACAGGAATGTCATCCTCAATATTCTTTCTTGATTTGTTAGGAATCAATTCATAACAAATATCATTTCTTCTCAAATCCTTAACAAATTGCCTACCTTCCATCATACAAAATTTCACAGATGTACATATCTCACCAACACATTCTTCAATTAAAGGTAACAAAACTTGGTTCTTACCATCAACCCAAATATAATATTTATTCAATCTCCCATAATCTATAGCATGTATATCATATTTCCAAGGTCTACCCAACAAAATATGACAATAATCCATAGGTATAATATCACACAAAACCTCATAATTTTTAGATTAACAAAACATTGTTCACTCACCATTAATGTATGATAATCCTTGATCCATGAGATCTAATAGGTTTTATGGTGCTTCATCCTCTCCAATTGCCAATTTGCAACTATTTCCTTAGATGCCAGATTCTCTGAGCTTCCACTATCAACAATCACTTTCCAAACTTTATCTGCAACTCTACATCTAGTCTTGAACAAAATATTCCTGATCAAATCTTTCTTATCCTTCTCACTCCATAGTATCCATTGAATCATGAAATTTCCTTCCTTTTCAGCTTCATTTGGTGACTCCTCTTGCACCAATGTATTTATGCTACTACTTCCAATCTTGTTTTTTGCATGTGTACACTCAAAGGATTTATGTCCTCCTTCACCACAGTTGTAAAAAGTAACTTGGAATCCTTTTCTACTATATCCACCTCTAGAATAATTACTTCTTCCTTGGTATGAATTTCCACCTTTCCATTCAGTCTTTCCTTTATCTTGAGATGTGTCTGAAATTGACTTGTCTGGTTTAGATCTACTTTTCTCACCATGAGATCTACCTCTTCCTCTATGGAATATTCCTCCTCTACCTCTTTGTCTTTGTTCATATCTTATTTTCAACTTTTCTACAGCTTTTAGGGAAAATTGGTATGCGTCCTCAATGCTTCCCATCTTGACCAAATAGATTTCATCTTGTATGGAACTTCTCAAGCCATTCAGGTATCTTGCTACCCTTTCCACTTCATCTTCAACATTTCCATATCTGATGTCCAATCTGTAGAGTTCCTCAGTGTATTCTTTCATAGTTTTATCATTTTTCTTCAGGCTTTGCATTCGTCGGATTAGGTTAATCTGATAATCACAAGGTAGAAACTTGTGTTTCAATTTTTTTACCATTTTATCCCATACCTTGATTTTGTTTTTACCCTTCTTATTCCAATCCAATTGTAGATGTTCCCATGATAGGGATGCATGTCCTTTCAATTTTGTGCTTGCAATCATTACCTTCTTATCCTCTGCCACATTCTCATATTCAAAATAATTTTCCATTTCAGTTATCTAGTCAATCAATTCATCAAAATCTAATTTTCCACTATACTTAGGAGGATTAAACTGAGGTGCAGATTTCAAACTTGTTAAAGCTCGCAGGAATCTCCCTTCTTCCTGATTCATCACAGGTGTAGGTATAGCTTCACATTGAACCTCTTCAATTTCATTATCACTAACATCATCAAGATGTCTTCCTTTGCGCTGGTCTATCTCAATAGCTTCCAATCTAGCAGCCATCTGTCTAAGCATATCAGATAGACCTAGATCTGCATTTCTTCTTGCACATACTATCTTGAATCCCTCTGCAATTGTAGGTCAGATCATAATCTGCTACCCCACAACAATACCAACTAGGGTTAGGGTTTCAAGAAGGAACTAAGATCTCACCATGCTATGATACCACCTAATGCAAGGAGGGCAAGGAGAAGGGGCCCAAGGCATTCACAACCACCAAACCACCTTGCAGAAATAATGCGAAAGCCAAACAACACAGTGAGAGAAGAAAAAATAGAGATCCTTTATATTAACTTGATCAAGCTCATTACATGTTGGGATGTAAGGCCTTCCCAGTTTTGGCCATATATTTAATGAATTACAATAAGATCTTCATACAACAGAGATCACATACCTTCGATCTCAATATCTAAACAATTTTTTTTATTTCTCTAAGATTGATACCTAAACTAAGAACATACAAACGAATAAAAAAAAAATTCAACCAAAGAGGTCGGTGCTCAAATTCATAAGAGAGACCTAGATTTAGGCCACATGGATCCCAATGAAAGATCCCACAAAAATTAAGCCATCAAAATTAACTGAAGAAGTTGGCCAAAGATCCAACTCCCAAAATAAGCATCTCGAGCAAAGCATGACTGAGCAATAGAGAGACTTGGGAAAATAACACCCTGAGAAACATAAAATAGAACCCGAGCGTTAGAAGAAAAACCTGAGCAACAAGAAAATTAAAAGGCATTCCCAAGAAATAGGACCCGAGCAAAAGAACTAAGCATTACCAAGAAACATAAACAAGCATGCACGAGCAATAGAACCTGAGTGACAGGGAAAAGCATGCCTAAGTAGAAGAATGAGAGTGACAGAGAACAAATTAAGGAACTTTAAGAAAAACATATTTTTGGTTGTGTAGGATTGCTAATGACCCAAGATGCTCTATGAACTGCTCAGGGTTCACTATTCTTGGGTAACCCTGTCACTCGGTGTATACCTTTACCCATGACAAAATCTTTGTCTCTTTTGATCTTCATGTGTTGTGACAATATGTGTATGAGCAATCATAACATATTAATTTGACATCAATGAAAATACAATTTATTAACTGATTTAATGTCTTGAATTTATTTTCTATAGCTTAGTGATCATAAACTTATCATGTTCAAACATTCAATCAGTTATTGTTCATCCAAAAGTACTTTTTCAACTCCTACACAACTCAATCGGGTTCTGGAGAATGAAATGCATAATTTTCACTTCTTTAAAACCCGAATGGGTTATGAAGAAGTAAAAATTATGAACTCTCAATTCAAGAATGCAAGGATGTTATATTGGTTGAGTAGGATGCATGTGACAATTGGCAATCAATATTTTTGGAATTTCACCTAGGTAGGGCATGGAAAATAAAAGCATGATGGTACAGGTGCATGTGTAAAAAGAGCTCTTTCCAGAGAGGAATTGAAGTACAAAGGTGGTGCAGAGTTAATAAATACAAAAAAAATTGTGCGATGGTGAAAATCTATGATGGGAAAAGGTAATGAAGGTAAGCCTATGGTTAATATATATTTTTTGTTGATAGGCCAGTCTATCATTGAAAACTATCTAGATTATTGTACACTTAAAGGATCAAGTGACATGCACTCATTGAGAAGTTCAAATGCAACATCACTAGGTATTTATACTAGATTAATGGCATTTTTTTGCATGTCTTGTATGAATTTTATGTGGGATGAATGCGAATCAAAAGAATAGGTTAACAAATTGTCTTAAAAACCTTTGCAACCGCTTGATACATATCAACTTCCTAGAGCACTACAATTGAGCCAATTCAAAGCATCAGCCAAAATGATCACATATCTGACCTAGTTGAACCAGGTAATTTCTTAATTTATTCTTCATTTTGAGATGAACTCTGTTGAACCTATTTGAACTCATTTTATTAGGTGGTTAACTATTTAGGGTGTTAACTTATCCCTCTATAAATTGCAGGTCATGTATATGCAATTGTTGCAGATGAGAACAATGAGGAAGGGACTAATTACTTTTTTGTGTCATTGTATTGAGGGGAAAAATAAATTGACAACTACATTAATTAATGGAGAGGATATTGAGTATGTCCCAATAGAATCCTTTGTTGTGAGAGAGACATGGCTTAGAAGGTACACTATCAAAATATTATGTGTTCTTGTTTGACAACTATTGGTGCTATTTCATGTTTGAACTATGCCTTGTAAATTTCTTGAGGTCCACTGTCATCTATAGTGTCCAAGGATTCAAATTCATGGTTAAAATTATTCTCATGTCTCTGCAAAATATGTTCTTACCTTTGACCTAGTTGAAAATGCTAAAAAATGCCTGAACCCTCATGTATATGTTATAACTGTATTCAAGTTTGAATCTAAATGCCCTAAGTGTCTTGGCGGGTTCTATTTTTGCATTGCTTCTTGTGTCACTTAAGTTGTCATAAGTCATGTATTCACGTTAAAAGGGTTGGGTTATAAAGTTGTGTTATTCTAACCACTTTAATATTTCCTAAGTAATGTCACTGAGAAAAGCCTTTTATTTCATTGTCTTATGTAGCGAGCAAATGTTTTTGGATCAGACGGCCCGCTTAATAGCTTAATCCAAAAAAAATCAACATATATCGGTTAAGCCATTAAGCTGTGGTGCCACGTGTCCTTGGTGGGGCTGAAAGTCATAAAGCTTCTCAGTTAAATAGTGGAAAAGTTAAGAAATAATTGACAGTCCACTTAAATTCTTAAAGGAAAAATGCTCGACATCTATCAGACAAGCCATTAAGTTGTGTTGATATTGATAGCTGGTGGACCCAGATACTCAGAGCTGGTGATAATTAAAGATCAGTTAACTTGTTTCCCATCCGATGGTAAGCTTAATGGCTTAACTATAAAGTGCTCAAAATCTAAAGAGTAAGCCATTAAGCGGTAGTGACATGTGTCCTAGTGGGGCTAGCTGAGGTCGTAAAGGTGGAGTTAAAGGAGCAGCATCTATGGGAAAGATCAACGGTCGGCTTAATCTTTTAGGGGAAAAGTGAATGAAATCTAATGGGCAAGAGATTAAGTCTGGGTGACATGTGGTACAAAAGGTGGGTCCAATATGGAGCTTAAGTCATGTTAATATGGTTGCAAGTGTAAAAGAATCTGACAGTCCACTTAAACGCTTACGGGTAAAGTGCTTGAAATATAATGGGTAAGAGATTAAGTGGTGTTGACATGCATCCTAGATCAACATTCGTTTCCATCAAAATAAGATAGCCGTCAGATGAACAAAATCATGTTCAATATCTACGACTTAAATTCAAAGTTGTCAAAATAAGTTGCAGGAAGTCGTTAAGCTGCGAAATTGAAGCCTGCGAATTGATTGCAGAACGTGTACCCACTCCATCTAAATTCAATTCAAATGACTAATTTGATTGAAGCCATAAAATTGGTTAAGTCTACTTGTAGTCACAATAATTCAGCAAATTCATTTGAGCAAAAAATGGAATTGTAGAGGTAATGAGCTCCACGCGACAACTTTGCAGAACAGGTAATCTTTTCTGATTCACTAGCATTCAGGTTCTGAGTAAGATTTGCAGTTCAAAAGGGCTTTTAGAATTCTTGTCTTAAAATCTGAATTCATATCAAAAATCCCTAAATTTAGAATAGCCCCTAGGAGAGAAATTTATGAAGAAGTAGACTACCAAAAGGGAAATGTTAGGGAGGATTTGCTGCAACAGTTTTCAGGATCTACAGGTGATGCGACCCAAATCAAGAGGATAGTTCCATTGAATCCCCTTCTCAAAGTAGGAGAAGGCCTGTATGATTCAGATAGATGGGAAAGAGATGTAAAAACTAGTTTTAATGGTCTCACCCAGTTTAGAATTGCATATAGTCAAAGGAACGCCCCTACCCCAGACTGTAACATTTGGGAGTTAGACATGGGAAATTTGATAGCACCTGGGGTGTTTATGGATACTGATTTGTTCACTCTGATTGCAAAAACTTATGACGAAGTGTCTAGGGTTGTTAGGGATACCCAGGGATTACAAAGATGAGGCTTTAAAGGAATACTTCAACAAAATAGGTGACTTGGTTGTAGTAGGGCCTAGAAACCCTGAACCATTCAAATTGGACTTCTTTAATGGAAAAGCTAGGAAAATGTAAAATGCCCTATGGCAGGTTTTGGGAGAAGATGAAGATGTAACAATTCCTATCCACATAATTCTTATGGTGGTTCAGATTCTACATCCCCACTTATCAGTAGTCTTCAACTTTGCATCTTATATTGCACAACAAATGCATGAAGGTTTGGCAGGAATCCAGGACAGCAACATACAGAAACCAATGGGATGGTATTCCCTCATCATGGACATGTTCTTGTCCAATAATGTAGACTTCTTTGAGGAAGAAATGGAATTGACTAAGTTCAAGGGTAATGAAGAGTTTCCTATTCAGATGTGGAGTGTTGATCTTTCATGGGACAGGAAAGAAGCTAGCTATGTTTACTTTGATAGGGTTTTTGCAACTAGGATTAGGTCACTGTTATGAAATCAAAATCCCAGGGTCCACATTAAAATGATGAGGCTTTTGAGACCTATGGAGTTTTCCCTAGAACTAAAGATTTCCCATAATTAGGAATATCTAATTTTGTACCCTATTTCTACAGTGATTAGAGTTTATGGATTCAGGGGAACCCCTAATGTGCTTCCATACAGATTCCCTCTCAAGATTGGAATTGCAAAGATCATAAGGGAATTAGGTGGATTACATGAGTAGGCCCTAGTAGGAAAAATGAAGGGAAGCATTTTCTTTACCCTCACTAGAGCCCATCATTTCGTCATAACAAAGAATGGGTGGACATAATTTGATAAGTACTTTGAGCCTTATCACTTAGCAACATTTGTATCCTGGTGTGCAGATAATGAGGACTTTATAATGGGTATGTTAAGAAAAAGAACCAAATGATTGACATTAGAGCATCAGTTTAACTACCCTGAGGACATCATTAGAAATTATTTTGACCTAGGTGACCAGGAGATCAGAAAGGAGAAGTGGATGGTGTACAATAAGTCTATGGACTTTGTGCACAATTTTGATAAGACTTATGACCCTCTCAAGGTATTCTCCCCTTGGTCTAAGAAGATTGAGTCTTTAATGACTTTATTTGAGGGAATAATGTAGACCTTAAATGAGAAAAAGTAGAGGATAATGGAAGTTGAGCTAGAAAAGGATCATGCTATTTTAAGCACACTTCAGCAAGGAAGAATGGTTCCACCTGGGGATTATGTAGTGTACAAAAGGAGAGGGTACACAACCATCATGCCTTAGTTGATAAACCTCCTCAGCATAAAGGGAAAAGGCCAGGAAGTTCTAGTACTCAAGAAGCACCCTCTCCCAAGAGACAAAAGGTGGAAGCAAAAGAATATGAGAGTGAATTATACTCTCCTTCCCAATCTCCTATGCACTATGATGACCAAGCCATTGATGAGCAATTGGTTCAGTTAAGGAATGCTCGAGAAATTGTTGTTACTACCCAGGAGTTACAAGAAGGGATGCTAGAGGCACCTAGGCATATAGCAGCTGACCTCACAGTGGAAGAATTCACTAGTAAGGAATTATATCCTATTACCAAGCAAGCCAGTGATGAATTCTTGTCAAATGACAATTTTGTCAAAACTAGGGAATTCATTCAATTTGTGGAGAAGCCATATAGATGAATTCAATCATAAATGTCAGAAGCTATAGGAGGCTCAACCTCATTATGCTAAGGATGATATAGAGAAAGAGGTCAAGGAGGAGATGGTCTCCAAATTTGATAAGATCACCCCTAAAGAGGGTAGAGAATTGGTTAAGAAGTAGGGATTCCTCATACTTCCTCAATGGGACTTAGCAGATGAAGTAGTTTTTGATGCTGTCAGGAAGCAAGCAAAACCAATGAGCACTACTGGAACATCAAATGGTGCCCAATTTAGTGAAGACCATGCAGCATTGGCAATCTGGTCATTAAAAAAGAAAGACAAAAGAAGAGTGAAGGAAGATGATGGGATTGAGGATACTAGAAACCTCATTGTTAAGAGAGTTTCTGACACCTCAGGTACAGAGGAAAAAAACTTAGCTAGTTTAAGCTTGAGAGTGGCTAAGAAGGAGAAAGAGGCATATGATATCCTGAACATGAAATGTGAATGTGTACTCAAAGCCTACAATGATTTAAGGGTCAAGTCCCTATTAAAAGATATTACAATAGTAACTTTGGAAGGAAAGAAAAAGGTACAATTAATGCCCCAAGGGGTAATTTTTCAAGGACCTCACCAACCCTAATTTATTCCATTTGTAACTTATCCAAAGTCTCCTGCACCTTTGAGTCCAGCTACCCAGGAGGCCATTGATGCTAAGAGAGCAGAGTTGGAAGATGAAAAGAATAGGCTTATCAATGAAAGATCAAGGTTAGAAGGAGAGGGCAAGAGGGATCTTGAAGACTCCCCTGCATATAAAGAGGCTGAGGAATTGGTGAATCAAAGGCATTCTAACCAAATATATTCAAACCTCAAGAGATGTTCTAGTGAGGTTAACCTTGCCAACCTCTATTTATTAGGAAATAAGATTGCTAGCATATTGAATAGTCATGATGAGGGAAAGGAGCAGTGGGATGTAATAGTTGATAACTAGAAGGGGAAGATAGCCCATGTCAAATCCTTTTATTCTCTCTCAAAGGAACAAAACAATATTGACATTATTCTGACAAGAACCCACAAATGTCTCAAATCAATGGTGAACTTGGACACCAAGAAGAGCATGGTCATCAGAAGAGTAGAAATTTTGAGAGAGTTCTCCAGGGATAGATATGACATGTTTTCCAATATTTTCAAAATTCATGGGAACATAAAGAATGAAGCCCTATGGCTAAGGAAACTAAATGAAGCACTAACCAGTAGAACAAAAAGTATTATTACATTGGGAAATACCAGCTGGTTTGTGCTAACTATTGATATTCTAAATAAAGGCAAGGCATTTTTTGAATCCTAGGAAGAAGAAATTGAGAAGGCCAATGTTGATTGGGAGGAGTTCAATAGCCAAAAGGATGAGGTGCTCAATTTTAGTTGGCCAAGTGATGAGATGTTTACCACTTGGGTGAGAAAATATGGTGTGATCACTCAGGTAGCATAAGGCAGTAAATATAAGAGTGACAGTGAGTACCAAAGATGCCGAGCTGTGTGAAAAAATCAAGATCAAGGATTTTGCATCACTAAGAGGACATATTCTAGATGATATGGACCCAACAAATTCAGAGAAGCTTCAAGCATTTAGGCGGTCATAGGACAAAAGATTACATGGCTTGTAACAAAGATTTGTTATTCCCTCCGCCTGATTTTTGTCTCATCTGTAAAATGTATTTTGTCCTCTAGCCTAGTCATCCGAATCTTGTCGCATCCTATTTTCCAAAATGATTCCAAGATGACTAGGGCTATCTATAAATACCAAGTTGTAATATTCTAAAAGGGATGGTAAAAAATAAAAACTGTAAAGTAGACTTTTGAATTATGTCTAAGCTTTGGTTTTGAGTCTTTGAATGTACTGATGTCAAGTTTATATTAATTAAATACAATGGAATCTCCATTTTTACACCAATGATGTCTTTTATTATTTACTCTTAGTTCTTTTATGTTCAATTTGTAAGGCAATTTGAGTATACTGGTTATAAGGTAGCTATGTCATTGTTTGTGAGTTGCTTTCAAGGAGAGTTTAAATCTTATAGGTAATTGCAGAGGGTTAGGGTTTATGCAAGAATTTGATACATGGGTGTGAGGATTAGAGCATAGTATGTAAGGAATTCCATCTAAGGTTTTGTTAATATTTCAATTAATTATCCCTGATGCATGTGTGTTTATTTTGACTCTATGACCCATGATAAGGCACTGGCCAAAATGTTGACGAGTGGTTGTTATCATCAATCTAATATTAATCAATCTTTATGTTTCTGTTATCTCAATTACATTTCTAGTTAATTGTATTGAATACAATTCACTTTAGTGATTCCTTAAAGAGAGAATCAATAGGTTAGCCTTCCTAGTTCTGAGAAATTTAAAAGAAGAAGGATTATAAATCCTTGATCCACTATAAGATTCTCTGTGAATCAGTGAATCTGAAGATAGGTGCACCTGCATGAGTTTGTGGAGATAAAAGTGAAGAAGGATAGCATCTATGTTAATTAGCATTGTTCATGTATGAATCTGAGTTGGGAATAGAGGGTCAGGCATTTATTACTATTTGAATTGATTCCTGCAAGAAAAATAGCTTAGAAATTGGAGACTCTACTGGGGACATTTTGTAATGGTCTAAGAGTCATGTGCATAAGAGATTTTGTCCTTGCAATTCTGAGAATTGGTTTGTTTTTCCTTATAATCATTAAAGTGAGTTTCCTCTGCTTGTCTATCATGGCACACTGTTTGAAAGTCTTGGTCCTGAAAATGATATAGATCTTGTCTCAGTTGGACTGATTGGTAACTCTAAAATATCTAATTTGACCCCTTGTCTATTTTTAAGAAGAAAATCTACTGGGTGGAAATTATTTGCATTAATACGGGCAGTGAAGAATCATTTTCTTGAAGTTACCAGGTGGGGATTTATCAAGAAAACTTTATTTTCAAGTTTCATTTTGACTTATTGTTATAAGAGGAAACCTGAATTAGGATAAGACACTTGATCTTTACATATATGTATCCTCTGAAAAGAGGTGGTGACTCTAACCTCTGTATATTCAAGTTTGGTACATTTACATATTTCAAAAATATTTGTCTATTCTAAAAGATGAGTCGACAGAAGAATACTAGATCATACTTTAGAGAAAATCCTGAAATGAATGTTGGAGAGGAACTCCATACACCTCAAAGGAAGAAAAGGTCCAAGAGAGGCACATCCAAGTATAATTCCAAACATAAAGGGAGGGGTGGAGATTCCCATTCCTGAAAGAAAATCATCTTCATCTGAAGATGCAGGACCTATAGGGCCAGCTGATACTTACAGAGCTGATGCAAATTTTGATCCTTTCAAGGATAGAGAAAATGTTGATATAGGTTTCTTCCCTATAGAGGAAAACCTTGCTCCACCAGAAGATACCTCTCCTACTAAAACAACTTCATATGAATCTGATAAATTACAAGATGAAATTGTGGCTTTGCAAAAAAAAAGAAAGACCAAGAAAAAGAAATAGCTGAAGCATAGGAGAAACGTGGACAAAAGATATATGAATTACTATTAGAAAGGGAAGAGCTCTTAGCAAAGACTAGAAGGAATGAACTAAAGGCCAAGAGTTTTATTCAAGAGGTTAAAAGTCTAAATCCAGAAGTGTTTGGCAACCTTGATGACTTCATAAACAAAATCCCAAATAAAGCCCCAAATACTGACAAGGATGAATTTGAGAAGGAAGGACCTGTTACTAGGCAATTGTTCCCATATGAGAATGAAAAAAATGCAAAACTCAAAATGACTACTAAGGATGCCCCTAATAAAGGTAAGCAAAAGGTTTCTGGCATGACTATAGAGGAACCTAAGAAGAATTTGACTATCGCTATAGGAGTATCCTAGGTTGATCTTGAATTAGAGCAAGCCAGAAAAGCCAGGGAGGATTTAGCCAAGCAACTGGAGAAGTTAGAATTAGAGGTTGATGCAGCAGATATGAGAATGAAGATATCCTTTTTACATGCTACTACTAACACTTCTACAAGTAGTTCTATACCAGTTAATCATGGAACACAATCACAAAATCAATCTGCTGCTTCAATCCCAATCAGTCAAGGGGGTGTTCCTAAGATACCATCTTCTGGTTTGAATTCAAATATCAAGAACTCTTGCCCAAATGTAAATGCTCAGCCCAATTGTCCTGGCCCAAGCCTTCAAGTTACTAATCCTAAGAAAAGAATTCCCCCACCTGTTCAACATCAAGATGGAGCTGCTAGACCAAATGGTAATAGTGAGCTATGAAATTTCTAAGAAGGCCTGTCCACATGAACAGATACAGAGCTCTCTTATTTGAAGGCATTCCTGGTCACCCTAATGTGATCCCCAATGAGGTAAGAGATAGAATCCCTAAGTTCATAGGAAATAATGCTGTTACATGTGAAGAACATCTAAAAGCTTTTAGTGATAAGATGGTTGACTTTGAAATTGAGAATGAGGATGTCATTATGCAGCTTTTTTGTTCAATCTTTAATTGAGGATGCAAGGGATTGGTTTAGAAATTTAGCAAATGATAGTATCTCTTCCTGGGATGAATTTCCAAAGTCTTTTAGGTAACAGTATAGAGAGAATGTTAATTCTAGATACATGTTAAATGAGTTTAATAACATTAAGAAGTTCCCCAATGAAAGTATGGCTGATTTTAACACTAGATTTCAAAAGGCCATGAATAAACTTTTCCAAGTCTTAAGGTTAGATGAAGAAGTGTGTCTTACCACTTATATCAATGTTGCTGATGGAAAAATGTCCTATTTACTTAGAGATAAAAACCCTACAACCTTAAGGGATGCCTACAACATAGAAATTGACATTGAGAGAAATAGGAAAGCATCAAGGAAATTGGGGAAGAGGGAAGACAATAAGCTTTGGAAGGAGAAGGGACCAGCCAATAAAAGTGTCAAAGAAGATGATACAATGGATAAACTGGTGAGTGCAGTAAAAGACCTTGCTTCCAAAATGGATAAAAATGATAGAGGGGGATACCATGATAATAAATACCCTAACCAAAGATTTGACAAATAGCCTAACCTGAGAGATTACCCCTACAAGACAAATTGAAATAATGGTAAACTGATCCCTAATGGGCAAGATAACCCAAAGGCAAAGGAAACCCTAGATCCCCTAAAGATGAATAGTGCCAACTATGTTGAGAATAATCCTTGGTGTGATGCTTGCAACATGCCACACTCTTCCTATCAATGTGTAGTGGCCCAGGCACTGTTTGATCAAACAAAGGAGAGAGAAGAAGGTCCTGCTATCAACATGTTTACTATGAAGAAACCATACCCATGGCTTTCTGATACTGGATCATTTTCTGATAGTTTTTCTAAATAGGATAAATATATTTCTGAACATCAACTACAAAATTCACCCTGTCAAAACTATGAGGATGAAAATGTTTCACAAGTAACTATAAATACGGTGGGTAATGATAATTCACATTCTCATTTTAGGACTCCCACTGATGAAGAAATGAGGTCTTTAACTGTTACAACAATTAATCAAGCAAGAAGTTCTTATAAATTAAGAAATAGAATAGTGCAACCAGCTCAAGCTAAGCCTATTCTTGTTTATGTAAAGGGAAGCAGCCTAGAGTTACTGAGAATTCCCATTTCAGGGAAGAAAAGAGTGAAAATCATAAGAAACAAGCAAGGTCATCTTTTGACCACTCTAAAAATGAAGAAATAGGAGAAGAATTAGCACCAAATGACAAGTCCAAGAAAGTAAAGAGATTAATTGATATGTCCCCTGAATTGCCTCATTTTGACATGAAACATGCTTTGACCCAAATGAAAGTTTCAGTTCCCCTTATGGAAATGCTGAAAATAAAAGAGCATAAAGAAGTTGCTCTAGAAATATTAAAAGGGATAGATGATGTATTTGTTCCCAACCATGAGGAGATACCTTTGATACCAAATGATACCAGAGGAGATGGTCCACTAGTGAAAGGAAAAGGAAAGAGCAAGGAAATTTCTAATATTTGTATTGGAAATATAATAACTCAAGAACCACTGTCTGTTGATCCATTTTATGCCACCTTAATGGTAAATAGTTTCTTGGTAAAAAAATGCATGATTGATTCTGGAGCAGCAGAAAATGTGATGTATTATCATGTGATGATGGAATTAGGCCTCCCGGTCACTACATCTATTGGGAGTTGCTATGCTATGGACAACGGGGAAGTTCCTGTGATAGGAACATTGAAGGATATTGAGGTGAAAATTGTTGCTTTCCCTGAAGAAACTTACAGAATGGACATAGTGATAGTGGATACTAAACCATATTATGGTATGGCAATGGGCAGCAATAGTAGGAGGAAAGATGCAATTAGATTTATCCTATGTAACCATCCCTGCAAATGGGAATGAGGTCAAATTGTACAGGGAACCCCGATCATCTGTTATGGTGGAGGCGGTTCCACTTGAAGAATTGAATTGTTGCATAAATGTTGATATGGAGAATTTTATTGTTGAATAGGTCAAGCCATAGTTAAAAAATGCAGACCCAATTATGGATGAATTTCTATTGCAACAAAATGGACTATGGAAAATGTACATTGATGGTGGATGTTCAAAAGAAGGATCTGGAGTAGGAGTCTTGTTTATTTCCCCATCAAGTATCACTTTCAAGTATTCCTTCATGCTGAATTTTCAATGCACAAACAATATTGTCAAGTATGAAGCTTTGATCTTGGGAATGGATATTGCTGTCAAGTATGGTATTAAATGTTTAAAAGTCCATGGACATTCCCAGTTGATTATATCTCAGATTAGGGAACATTATTCTACTAAAGATGATAGACTAAAATTATATAAGTATGTTGTCTGGGATAGGATATAATTCTTTAATGCCTTTAATATCTTATGGGTAGAGAGATCAAATAACATAATGGCACATTTCCTGGCAAATGTTTCCCTAAAAAATAATGATGCTACTCTTACTGACATGTCTGTGATCAAAATAAAAAGTAGGCCTCCAGTTCCTGACAATATTCATAATTGGCAATTTTTGAGGATGATGATGATATTCTCAGGTTTATCCAGTGTTTAGACCAATATGACGATCAGAAGATTGATTGTGAATCTTTAGTATCAATTGTGGATAATAAGGAATATGTCTTTGATCAAGAGGTTATCAAACTAAATACTAATCACATTCCTAAATGGTTGGTTGAATTGGAAGGCATGTTCAACATAAATGATAATTATATGACTCATAAGTCCAATGCCAAGGTGGGAGATTTGGAGGAAGTTAATTTAGGATCTGAAACATCTCCCCAACTAGTCTACATTAGTAAAAAATTGGATAGCAATGTGAGACAGAATTTCATAAAATTGTTGAAGAAATACAAGCATGTTTTTGCATGGTCTTATGAGGACCTCAAAGCTTATAGAAAATATCTTTTCCAGCATGATATCCCTCTTAAATAAAATGCAAAACCATTAAGGCAAAAACAAAGGCTTATTAATCCACTACTGGCTACAAAGATGCAAGCAGAATTGATGAAACTGAGAGATGCAGACATTATCCAACCTATAAGACATTCATCTTGGGTTTCTAATTTGATTCCTATGAGAAATAAAAATGGGGACATAAGACTGTGTGTTGATTTTAGAAACTTAAATGTAGCATCACTGAAAGAAAATTATGGACTGCCAAACATGGAGGCTATGTTACATAAAGTCACTAGCTATGACCTATTGTCTATGATGGATGGATTTTTGGGGTACAACCAGCTACTGGTTAAGGAATAAGAACAATTCAAGACAACATTTACTAATCCTTGGGGAACTTATGTATATGCTCGCATGCCTTTTGGGTTGAAGAATGCTAGTGCAAATTTTTAGAGGGCTATGGATGTGGCTTTTAAAGACCTTATAGATGTTCTAATGGTAGTATACCAAGATGACTTGATAGCCTTCTCAAAAGGAGCAGAGGATCATTGCAATCATCTGGAAAAGGTGATTATAAAAGCATTGGAATATGGGGTGTCCTTAAACCCAAAGAAGTGTCACTTTGCTGTCATTGAGGGGAAGCTTTTGGGACACATAGTGTCAAAAAAAGGAGTCAAAATAGACCCTGAAAGGGTAGAAGCTATTCAGAAAGTGATTCCTCCTAAGAATATAAAAGGAATATAGTCATTTCTAGGATAGATCAATTTTGTAAGGAGATTTATTGCCAACTTTGTAGAATTGGTTAAACCTATTGTGAAATTGCTGAAGAAAAGTGTAAAGTTTGAATGGGACCAAGAGGCTCAGTTAGCCTTTGAAAAAATATATCAAGATATTCAAGAAGCACCAGTCCTTGCATCCCCTGATTACACAAATCCCTTTTCTTATTTTACTTTTTCTTCATTCCATACTATTGCAGCAGTCTTATTACAAAAATATGGTGAGGGATTTGAACATCCCATTGCATTTTTTAGCAAGTCATTGTAGTCAGCTGAATTAAACTATCAGTTGATGGAGAAACAAGCATATGCTCTGGTGAAGGTAGTCAAGGCTTTTAGGCCTTATTTGGTATGTGCAAAAGTAGATTCATATGTTCCTCATGCTACTGTCAAGGACATTTTGGTTTAGAATGAAGTGACAGGGAAAAGGTGTGAATGGATAAATAAAATTCAAGAGTTTGATCTAGACATCCATATCACCAAATTAGTGAGGGGTTAGGATTGGCAAAGTTTATGACAAAATAAAATTTGGATTTGGTCCAAGTTAATAGTGTTGATACTGCTGAGAATTCCTTGACAAGTATTGAAATGCAACCCTGGTATGCCAATATTGTATATTTTCTAAAAAATGCTAAATGTCCAGATGATTTGAATGACAACCAAAGGAGGAGTTTGAGATTGCAATCTTAGAAATATGTTTTTTTGCAGGGTGATTTATTCTGGAAAAATATAGATGGGATCTTGTTATTATGCCTTGACAAAGGTCATTTAGAGAAGGTATTGAAAGAAATGCATGTTGGAATCTATGGAAGGCACTATTTTGCTAGGTCAACAGCTCATAAAATTCTAAGGGCTGGATATTATTGGCCTTGTTTGTTTCAAGATGCTTACACTTTTGTCAGGAAATGTGAGCCATGCAAAAGGTTCTCAAGTAAGATGACATATTCAGGAGCATTATTGTTAAACCCTGTAGTAGCAGAGGCTCCCTTTGCTATGTGGGGAATGGATTTTATAAGAGAGTTTGCTAAGAAATCAAGTGGGGGGCATAGTTGGATTTTACTCATAACTAATTATTTTACAAAGTGGGTAGAGGCAATCCAAACTAAGAGAGAAACAAGCACTATGGTTATTGATTTTCTGATGGACAATGTAATTACAAGATTTGGTGTTCCCCTTAAATTGGTAATGGTTAATGCCATGTGCTTCAGATTTGAAGAATTCACTGAATTTTTCTCTAATATGGGAATTATTATGTCTTATTCATCCCCATATCACCCTCAAGCCAATGGTAAGGTAGAATCCAGTAACAAGAGTATTTTACAAATCTTGAAAAAGAATTTGGAAGGGAATAAGAGAGCTTGGCATGTTAAATTGAAACTTTCCCTCTGCGCTGATAAGATCACTGTCAAGAAGGCCACTGGAAAATCTCTCTTTGAATTGGTTTATTGTGTTCAGTCAAGAATGCATGTCAACAATTTGCTCCCAATTTATAAATTTATCCAAAATGAAAAAATGGAAGTTCCTGAACCTATGGAAGAAAGGATGGTTTAGTTGGTATAATTGGATGAAATAAGGAGAGAAAGCCAAAGAGAAAACATTAAATTACAACAAAAAATGAAATATCTTTTTGACAGAAGGGCAGATGAGAGAAAGTTTTAGCCTGGTGACTTTGTACTACAATGGAATACCAGAGCTAAAGACAAAGGTAAACACAAGAAGTTTGAAACATTATGGATAGGGCCTTTTTTTATATCTCGGATCCTTGGAAAAGATTCTTATTTCCTAAAGGGTCTAGATGATGAAGAACAGGAATTGCCAGTGCATGGACAATTCTTGAAAAATTTCTTTAATTAACCTCTCTTTTCCATGCATAGTAGTATGTATTTTATGTATAGGTGTGTTTCCTTTTGTTGTGTTTTTGTTTCCAGTTTTGGGTTAGTCTTGTTTGTGGTCTACTTTCCCATAGATCTTTGGTTCTTGTTAAAAATGATTTTTTAAACATCTTTAGAGAGAGCCACTGTTGGTGCTATTTCATGTTTGAACTATGCCTTGTAAATTTCTTGAGGTCCCCTGTCATCTATGGTGTCCAATAATTCAAATTCATGGTTAAAATTATTCTCATGCCTCTGCAAAATATGTTCTTACCTTTGACCTTGTTGAAAATGCTAAAAAATGCCTGAACCCTCAAGTATATGTTATAACCCTATTCAAGTTTGAATCCAAATGCCCTAAGTGTCTTGGCGGGTTCAATTTTTGTGTTCCTTTTTCAATCACTTAAGTTGTCATAAGTCATGTATTAATGTTAAAAGGGTTGGGTTATAGAGTTGTGTTATTCTAACCACTTTAATATTTCCTAAGTCATGCCCTTGAGAAAAGCCTTTTATTTCATTATCTTATGTGGTGAGAAATTTTTTTTTGATCGGACGGCCTGCTTAATAGCTTAATCCAAAACCAATCAACATCTATTAGTTAAGAAATTATGTCATGGTATCGCGTGTCCTTGGTAGGGCCAAAATTCATAAAGCTTCTCAGTTAAACAGTGGACAAGTTAAGAAATAATCGACGGTCCACTTAAATGCTTAAAGGCGAAATGCTCAACATCTATCAAACAAGCCATCAAGCGGTGTTGACATCTAGCAATTGGCGAACCTGGATACTCAGAGCTGGCGATAATTAAAGATTAGTTAACTTTTTTCCCATGCAATGGTCAGCTTAATGGCTTAGCTATAAAGTGCTCGAAATCTAAAGAGTAAGCCATTAAGATGTAGCGACACATGTCCTAGTGGGGCCAGCTGAGGTCGTAAAGGTGGAGTTAAAGGAGAAGCATCTATGGGAAAGATAAATGGTTAGCTTAATCACTTAGGGGAAAAGTGAATGAAATCTAATGGGAAAGTGATTAAGTGTGGGTGATGCGCGACACAAAAGGTGGGTCCTGTATGGTGCGTAAGTCATGTTAATAAGGTTGCAATTGTAAAATAATCTGACGGTCCACTTAAATGCTTAAGGGTAAAGTGCTCAAAATATAATGGGTAAGTGATTAAGCGGTGTTGACATGTGTTCTAGATAAATAGTTGTTTCCATGAAAATAAGATAGTTATCAGATGAAGAAAATGATGTTCAATATCTACAGCTTAAATTCAAAGTTGTCAAAATAAGTTGCAGAGCATTGTTAAGCTATGAAATTGAAGCTTGTGAATGGATTAAATAACATGTGGCCACTTCATTCAAATTCAATTTGAATGACATATTTGATTGAAGCCATAAAATTGGTTAAGTCAACTTCCAGTCACAATAATTCACCAAAGTCATTCGAGCTAAAAATCAAATTGCAGAGGTAATTAGCTCCAGATGACAACTTTGCAGACCAGGTAAGCTTTTCTGATTCACCAGCATTCAAGTTCTAAGTAAGATTTGTAGTTCAAAAGGGTTTTCAGAATTCTTGTCTTAAAATCTGAATTCATATAAAAAATCCATAGATTCAGAATGGCCCCTAGGATTGAAATTTCTAGAGAAGTAGACTACAAGAAGAGAAATGTTAGGGAGGATTTGTTGTATCAATTTCTGAGATCTACAAGTGATGTGACCTAAATCAAGAGGATAGTTCGATTGAATCCCCATCTCAAAGTAGGAGAAGGCCTGTATGATTCGGGTAGATGGGCAAGATATGTCAAAACTAGTTTTAATGGTCTCACCATGTTTAGAACTGCATATAATCAAAGGAACGCCCCTACCCCATACTGTAACATTTGGGAGTTAGACATGGGAAATTTGATAGTACTTGGGGTGTTTACGAATACTGATTTGTTCACTTTGATTGCAAACACTTATGAAAAAGTGTCTAGGGTTGTTATGGATACCCAGGGAAATGTCTTGTTGACTATTTTAGTTGATGAGATTAGAAGAATCTTCAAGTTAAGTGATATCTCAGTACATATGGATGACATTGACTTTGAATATTTTAAAGAGCTATACTAGATTCATAGGGATTATTACAGAGATGACGTATTAAAGGGATACATCAAAAAAATAGGTGAGTTGGTTGTAGTAGGGCCTAGAACCCCAAAACCATTCAAATTGGACTTCTTTAATGGAAAAGCTAGGAAAATGTACAGTGCCCTATGCCAGGTTTTGGGAGAAGATGAAGATGTAACAATGCCTGTCCAAATAATGCTTATGGTGGTTCAGAATTTGCATCCCCACTTATCAGTAGTCTTCGACTTTGCATATTATATTGCATAACAAATGCATGAAGGTTTGGCAAGAATCTAGGATAGAAACATACTGAAACCAATGGGATGGTATTCCCTCATGATGCACATGTTCTTGTCCAATAATGCAGACTTCTTTGAGGAAGAAATGGAATTGACTAAGTTCTAGGGTAATGAAGAGTTTCTTGTTCAAATGTTGAGTGTTGATCTTTCATGGGACAAGAAAGAAGCTAGCTATGTTTACTTTGATAGGGTTTTTGCAACTAGGCTTAGGTCACTATTATGCAATCAAAATGCAATGGTCCACATTGAAATGATGAGGCTTTTGAGACCTATGGAGTTTTCCCCAGAACTAAAGATTTCCCATAATTGGGCAGATCTAATTTTGTACCCTATTTCTATAGTGATTAGAGTTTATGGATTCAGGGGAACCCCTAATGTGTTTCCATATAGAGTCCCTCTCAAGATTGGAATTGCAGAGATCATAAGGCAATTGGGTGGATTACATGAGGAGGCCCGAGCAGGAAAAATAAATAGAAGCATTTTGCCTACCCTCACCAGAGCCCATCATTTTATCATAACAAAGAATGAGTGGACACAATTTGATAAGTACTTTGAGCCTTATCACTTAGCAACATTTGTATCTAGGTGTACAGATAATGGAGACTTTATAATGGGAATGTTTAGAAAAAGAACCAAATGCTTGACATTAGAGCATCAGTTTAACTACCCTGAGGACATCATTAGAAATATTTTTGACCTAGGTGACCAGGAAATTAGAAAGGAGAAGTGGATGGTGTACAAGAAGTCTTTGGACTTTGTGCGCAATTTTGATAATACTTATGACCCTCTCAAGGTATTCTCCCCATGGTCCAAGATGATTGAGTCTTTAATGACTTTATTTGAGGGAATAATGCAGACCTTAAATGATAAAAAGTAGAGGATAATGGAAGCTAAGATAGAAAAGGATCATTCTATTTTAAGCAAACTTCAACAAGGAAGAATGGCTCCACCTAGGGATTATGTAGTGTACAAAAGGAGAGGGTACACAACCATCATGCCTAAAGTTGATAAACCTCCTCAGCATAAAGGGAAAAGGCTAGCAAGTGCTCATACTCAAGAACTTCCCTCTCCCAAGAGACAAAAGGTGGAAGCAAAAGAACAAGAGAGTGAATTATACTCTCCTTCCCAATCTCCTATGCACTATGATGACCAAGCCATTGTTGAGAAATTATTTCAGTTAGGAAATGCTGGAGAAATTGTTGTTACTGCCTAGGAGTTTCAAGAAGGGATGTCAAAGGCACTTAGGCATACAACAGCTGACCTCACAGTGGTAGAATTCACAGGTAAGGAATTAGACCCTATTACCAAGCAAGCCAGTGATGAAATCTTGTCAGATGACAATTTTGTCAAACCTAGGGCATTCATTAAATTTTTGTGGAGAAGCCATATAGATGAATTCAATCATAAATGTTAGAAGCTACAAGAGGCTCAGCCTCATTATGCTAAGGATGATATAGAGAAATAGGTCAAGTAGGAGATGGTCTCCAAATTTGATAAGATCACCCCTGAAGAGGGTAGAGAATTGGTTAAGAAGCAGGGAGTCGTCATACTACCTCAATGGGTCTTAGTAGATGCAGTAGTTTTTTATGCTGTTAGGAAGCAAGAAAAACCAATGAGCACTATTGGAACATCAATTGGTGCCCAGTTTAGTGAAGACCATGCAACATTGGCCATCTGGTCATTAAAAGAGAAAGACAAAATAAGAGTGAAGGAATATGATAGGATTGATGATACCAAAAACCTCATTGTCAAGACAGTTTCTGACACTTTGGGTATAGAGGCAAAAAACTTAGCCTTTCAAATAGCCAGTTTAAGCCTAAGAGTGGCTAAGAAGGAGAAAGAGGCATATGACAGCCTAAACATGGAATATGAATTTGTACTCAAATCCTACAGTGATGAAAGGATCAAATCCCTATTAAAAGATAACAAAATGGAAAGAAAAAGGTACAAGTAATTCCCTAAGGGGTAATTTCTCAAGATCCTCACCAACCATCCTCATTTATTCCATTTTTGCCTTATCCCCCGTCTCCTGCACCTTTGAGTCCAACTACCCAGGAGGCCATTGATGCTAAGAGAGCAGAGTTGGAAGCTGAAAAGAACATTCTTATCAATGAAAGATCAAGGTTATAAGGAGAGGGAAAGAGGGATCTTAAAGACTCCCCTACATATAAAGAAGCTGAGGAATTGGTGAAGGAAAGGTGTTCTGACCAAATATATTCCAACCTCAAGAGATGTGCTAGTGAGGTTAACCTTGCCAACCTCTATTTATTAGGAAAGAAGATTGCTAGCATATTGAATAGTCATGATGAGGGAAAGGAGAAGTGGGATCTAATAGTTGATAACTGGAAGGGGAAGACAACCCATGTCAAATCCATTTATTATCTCTCAAAGGAACAAAAAAATATTGACATTGTTCTGACAAGAACCCACAAATGTCTCAAATCAATGTTCAACTTGGACACCAAGAAGAGCATGGTCATCAGAAGAGTAGAAATTTTGAGAGGAGAGTTCTCTAGGGATAGATATGACATGCTTCCCAATATGTTCAAAATGGATGGAAACATAAAGAATGAGTCCCTATGCCTAAGGCAACTGAATGAAGCACTAACCAGCAGAACAAAAAGTATTATTACATTTGGAAATACCGAATCTTTGGAAGCTAAAGTTGAGAAGGCCAATGTTGATTGAGAGTATTTCAATAGCCATAAGGATGAGGTGCTCAATTTCAGTTGGCCAGATGATGAGGTGTTTACCACTTTGGTGAGAAAATATGGTGTGGTCACTCAGGTAGCATAAGGCAGCAAATATAAGAGTGACAGCGAGTACCAAAGATGTTGAGCTGTGTGAAAAAATCAAGATCAAGGATTCTACATCACTAAGAGGACATATTCCAGATGATAAGGACCCAACAACTTCGGAGCAGCTTCAAGCATTCAAGTTGTCATAGGATAAAAGATTACATGGATTGTAACAAAGATTTCTTATTCCCTCCACCTGACTTTTGTCTAATCTGTAAAATGTAATTTTTCATCTAGCCTAGTCATCTGAAGCTTGTTACATACTTTTTTTCCAAAAGGATTTCAAGATGACTAGGGCTATCTATAAGTACCAAGTTGTAATATTCTAAAAGGGATGGTAAAAAATAAAAACTACAAAGCAGACTTCTGAATTGTGTCTGAGCTTTGGTTTTGAGTCTTTGAATGTACTGATGTCAACTTTATATTAATGAAATACAATGGAATCTCCATTTTTACACTAATGATGTGTTTTTGTATTTACTCTTAGTTCTTATATGTTCAATTTGTAAGGCAACTTGAGTATAGTGGTTATAAGGTAGCTATGTCATTTTTTGTGAGTTGCTTTCAAGGAGAGTTTAAATCTTGTAGGTAATTGCAGAGGGTTAGGGTTTATGGAAGAATTTGATATAGGGGTGTAAGGATGAGAGGATAGTATGTAAGGCATTCCATCTGAGGGTTTTTTAATATTTCAATTAATTATCCTTGATACATGTGTGCTTATTTTGACTCTATGACCCATGATAAGGCACTGGCCAAAATGCTGACAAGTGGTTGTTATCATCAATCTAACATTAATCAATCTTTATGTTTATGTTATTTCAAATACATTTCTAGTTAATTGTATTGAATAAAATTCACTTTAGTGATTCCTTAAAGAGAGAATCAATAGGTTAGCCTTCCTAGTTTTGAGAACTTAAAAAAATGAAGGATTATAAATCCTTGATCCACTGTAAGATTCTCTGTGAATCAGTGAATCTAAAGATAGGTGCACCTGCCTGAGTTTGTGGAGTTCAAAGTGAAGAAGGATAGCATCCTTGTTAATTAGCCTTGTTCATGTTTGAATCTGAGTTGGGAATAGAGGGCCAGACATTTATTTCCATTTGAATTGATTCTTACAAGAAAAAGATCTAACAACAACTTTGATACCTCTACCATCATTCTATTACACTTTAAATGTTAAATTTTGTATTAATTTACTCTTGTATGAAATGCAGGTACCCTAACCAAAAATCCAATAAGTAGTTGTTTGAGGAATATGATACACATAGACATATTTTGCATTACTCGTACCTTCTTGTTGCAAAAAATATTGAATTGGTAAAGTATACTGGTAGACCTCATAAGAAGAATTTATGGAAACTTCGTGAATCTGAAAAAAGGGCACATATGTCACATTTTTGTATGACTTTTATTTTCACATCCTCATATGATAAATCATCATCATAATATGTATGACATATATCCCTCCTTGAACCCTATTTTTTCACCTCTTGAGACACCTCATTTGCACTATTGGACATTTTTTCTAATGTTCAGGGGAGGGTAGAGTGATGCTCAAGACCGAAATCCTTCAACCTATTGAATAATATATTAATTTATACATTATTTTGGTTATGGCGTTGCATGAGATCCTCTTGTGTTGCATCTACATGACCTAATGACACATGTGGAGGGTCTACAGGTGGCGTTGGTTGTAGACAAGGAGAATTTTGAGGAGATTTTATGGGTGGCGATGGTGGTGGACAAGGAGAATTTTAAGGAGGGTTTACGGGAGGTGATCTTTGATTTATTTTTCCTCTTCTTGGGTTTTTTGATGAATCTGATATGAAATTAATAAAAGAAAACAAAAAATCAATATCATAACCTAATTTCATTACAAATACCAAAAAAAAATACCTTTGTTACGGGGCACCATTGCTTGAAAATGTGGAAATTGTTGAATAAATGTTGTTTTCTTCAAAGCACGATCAAGTTTTGATATTTTCTTCACTCTGCTACTCTATGGTTTAGGCATTAGAAATGGTCTAAGATATGGGCTTTCAAAAATATAATATGCTTCTAATAACCCGATCAGGTTTTGAGAAAGATAGTGTTTTGTAATAATATTGTCTACGCTTGGTTACCAAGCCTAGTACAATTTCATAGTCTCAATAACCTGATTGGCTTATATGAAATTTGATTTTTTTTAAAACATGTGTCCAATTTTTTGACTCACAACTTGGTGCACATACCCATACCTTATTGTTCACTTTGCAACTTGTCCAGAAAATGAATTTCTTAGAGGTGGCTCTAAGTTGGGAGGTACTCTCAAGAGTGTTGTTTGCATCATAAGACATTCCCCTTTTCTGGATTTGTAGGCCTTGAAGTTGTGGTGTGATAAAAGGACACACTCTGAATATCATCCTCTTCTATCAATTAAACCCTTTTATCTCCTCCTTGTCTTCTTGTACCAAGTTTATGAGGACACCTAAATGATTGATTGTCAATCTGGTTACAAGTGAAGACACTAGGTTCTCTTCCACCAAAACTTCCCCTAGTGTTTGATATCCTACCTCTAAATGTAACTCTTCTAATTGACTCTCCCTTTGATTCTTGGTTTCTAGATTCACCTTGGTTTCTTTGAAATGATCCTTTTCCATTGAATCTGCCTCTAACTCTGAATTTGTTCCCTCTACCTCTGCTATTTTTTTCACCTTTTATTCTTTTCTTCTCTTCAACTCTTAGTTCCATTTGAGAGCACTCTTGTACAGTCTCATGGTTTAAAAAAATAACTTCATCTTAGATATTGAACTTGAGACCATTCAAGTACCTTGACAATTTTTGTTTCTCATTCTCTTGTATCTTAGATTTGAGGGTAATTCTATGGAACTCCTTAGTGTAAGAACTCACATCAAGTTCTTTTTGTCTTAGGTTTTGGAATTTCCAATGTAGGAAAACTTCACAATCCTCAGGGAGTAACTATCTCTTAATCTAAATCACCATATTCTTCCAAGTATTAATAGGGTTTCTTTCTTCTTCTACCCTTTCACTTTGTAAGAAGTTCCACCGACTGAGGGCTGGACCCTTCATCTTAGACTTAGCCAACTTCACCTTCTTGTGTTCAGATACCTCTTCACACTCAAAATAGTTTTCTAATGCTTCTATTCAGTCCATGCATTCTTCTAGATTCATCTTGATAATCCTTAAGGATCATATTTGTCATTACTATACAAGGAAACAATTTTTGGACTATCGTTAACATGATCACCGAGTGACAACAAACAGGGGAAATTGAAAGTGTATTAGCACAATGATCATTGATGCACAATTTATAGTGTAAACCAACAACACCATTCATAGATTACATCAATAGATAGTTTATAGAATAAACCAACAAAATAGTTCACAAAGGAACCTGAGAGCAGTATGTCTATAGAGAGATCACCGAGCACTAGTATACCGAGAGATAATTTTATTTGCGTGAAATGTGGATCTGAGTTACATGTTAGATAAAAAACTTTAGTTTTATAATTATCTTTATGCTTAGCTGTAAAATGATTTCTTGAGGGACAAGTAAAGCATATATACTTGTTTTAATAAGTCTAACTAATTGTAAACATGCAAACTAGGAGATCAAGGTCAAGTTGTAAACCTTTGATCATAGAGTTTTTATTGTAAAGCATGAAACATAAATAGGTAAATAGATTGTATAAATAGATGTAGTAATCAATCAAAATAAGATTATTGTAGCCGTATCAGACATTCATAGATCAGATAGAGAGTTTCATGCAGTAGGACAAAAAAGATAGAATTCAGTTATGAAGAACAAGATTCAAGGCTACCGAAAAGAACAAAGGTACTAATCAATCACTATAGGTGATACATATACATTGTGAACTTAAAGGATCTGTATTCAAAAATTAAATATTTCATACTATCTGGTTAACAAGTACTTTTGACAATGCTCTAACAATTGTAGAAAATACAAGAAATCCTTGAAGAAGGTGGACTTAACAGTCTTATTATAAATCTCTTAACCAAGTGCACACTTAACTGTGTTGCTAAATTTCTTCACCAGGTAGACCTAAATAGTCTAAAATGTTACTCCTAATAGGTTAAGATCATCAGAAGTGATGACACTTGTAGCCTTAACTGACACCTTCCATTCTGCAAATAGTGAAGCTTTGTGGGTTTCATCCCCACCGCAGTTTATACCTTCTAACAGGGGTTTTCTATGTTACCAATTCTTGTGCCATGTGTACTTACATTTCATGAATGTTTCTAAGAATGTTTACTGGCAATTAAATTTATGTTTTGATATTACATGCATAAGGTAGAAAAGCAATATTGTCAGTAATGAAAGAATACAACACTAAGGGTTAATTGATAAAAAAATGTGAGGGTACTGATTCACCCCTCCCCTCTCAATACACACCATTCCATTATTCCAACAATTGGTATCAGAGCTAGATCTCTTGTTTGAAAAAGTTTAAATCACTTGAGAAAAAAGATCATACAATGTAAAGGTATACGCTCGATAAGAATATTAAGAATCAGAAGTTATAGATAAATATATTCTTTGAGAAATACAAAGAAGAAAGAATCAAGTTGAGAGAGCTACTGGATGAAAGAAAATTTATGGCATCTCACTACAATGAAACAAACTGTCATGAAGAAGAGATGCCTGAATTGTTTGAGTCATCGGGACCTACATCTAGCAATACATCAAACACATCTGAAGGAATCATTACAAGTTTGAATGAAATCAATCAACATCCGCAAGAGAAAGTAAAGGTGTTACAAATTGGTGAAGATACAAAAATGGTAAGAATGATTGATGTTATGAATAATGATAGACAAGTTGAACAAGAAAGAACATTAGCTATTGATGATAGGAGAAAGATCATTGAAAATCTATAAGAGAGAGAAACTAAAATACAAAGACTAACTAAAAATCATCATGAGATCACCAATCAAATAGTTCTCATGAGTCATGAAGCAAACCAAGTGAGCATAGAACTCAATGGGAAACTGGAAGCTATTGGTGAACTAAGAAAATAAAATGAGAGACTGAAGCATGAAGCAAGGATTCAAAAACAACACAATTATATGATCATGAAAGATGAAGAGAGCACAAAAAGAATGGATGATTTTCTCAATGAACAAAGAAGACTCAACAACAATACTGGTCTAGGGTATAGCGAGGATGGAGAATCATCAAACAGAGCTGATCAGAAAGATGTCTGCACAAATCCAAGAACAAAGAAGGAATCATGAAATCACTATGGAAAACTAGGACATACTTCAAACGTTTACAGGAGAAAATCTAAAGGTATTCCTAAATTCACTTCTACATTCATAGGTAATTTCTATAATTATAACAAGCATGGACACAAAGAACATGAATCTAGATCTAAAGTGAAACAACCAAAGAAGGAATCCTACATGGAAAAATATTTTTCTACTTGAAAAATGCATGGGAAAACATCTCTTGAATGTAGGAAAAATAAAAAAGCAAGCATGGAAACCAAAAGAACAAGAAAATGGTTATCTACCAAGAAGAGTTAGTAACTCATATGTTTGGGATTACATAACATGGGTAAATTGCAGAGCAAGTGGTAGATATGGACACATAGCTGCAAACTACATGAGAAAATGGAAACAAAGGTCTAGGAATTGGACTAACTCCACAATGGCATGCTTATAGTGTCATAAGATCGGTCATCTAAGAAAGGACTATAGAGCCCGAGTGACAGAGACAAGCACTTTTTCTAATGGGAACACTATTAAAGATATCAGAAGAATGAGAAATCAAATGTGGAGGAAATATTCAAGAAAAGATGATACTGGACCAAACACCATAGTTGGTGACACCTCATCCAATGGATTTGGTGATATCACCACCCCCACCTAAGCAAAACAAGTAAGTATGGAACTACACTATACAAAGCTATACTTTATATCAATTCTAATATACATTGATAATATGCAAAATTAGCATGAATGAAGATGCACTATGGTATTAATTGTTATGAATTTGTGAATCCAATCTTGTTAGTCAATACATACCAACAATCATTGGTATACATATAAAACCCAAGTTGTCAATGTAAATCGATCATCATTGGTAATCATGTAAAAGACAATCAAGTCTTCTCTCCATACCAAGCACTGTCGATACATACAAACAATCGTCAGTATACATATAAAACCCAAGTTGTAACTTATCCCAAGTGTTGTATAATCATCAAGGATGAAGTTGGTATGTTACCCAAGCGACTCCATCTTCAACCGCCAAGAAATAGTTAAAGCATTTATTGCACCACTTAGGGAATTTTCTATAAAAGGGCGATGGGAAGCTCATTCATTCACAAGGCATTTGAGAGCAAAAATCAGAGCGAAGAACAGAGTGACCAAGGAGAAACCATATTGCAGAGAGATTCACATGAACATTCATGGCTACTCCAAGATATTCCCATCATCTAAAGCTAAGATCAAGTGAGTATCTAAGACACAGTGAGAAAAAAAATCATTTATGGAGAATGCCCTAATTTCACAAAATATGGCAAGCACATCATGAGTTGAAAAGATTAAGAATGTGAAGAATAAGAAGGTCAATCTGATCAAGAAATCTACCTGTGAAGAACCTATTGAATCCTAAGTCAAGAGTTTGAAGAATTCTTGTAAATATTTTTGTGTGCCATTGATTTTCCCATATATGTGTATATTTTAACAAATAGTTTGATTTTCTTGGTCTACGCATCCATATTTTACATAGACATGTTATATTTTCAATGTCTGATAAACATCTCATTTCTCTACTATCCCACGACATAGGTTCTTATTCAATCCAAGCACCTTCATCCTGTATTAAGAATTAAATCAAATAATTCTTATTTCTACAGTCTCCCCCATTGTGTCCCTATGTTATCTGCTTGGCCTACTCACTGAGCCTTACCTACCTTACCTCCACCTTGGCACTTACCCGAGTCCCCAGCTCTTCTACGTTCCCTCCCCACCGGTCAACCACCTCCATCTCTCTACTCATCCCCACCTCCAAACCTACTACCTCCACCTATGCAACCCTCCACTCACCCACCTCCCACCTCTCTACTATGCTCACAACCCTTCCACCTCCTATGCACCCACAACCTTCCATCCTCTCCTTCCCAAAACCTTGCTCTTCCCTACTTTTTCCCACCTCCTCTCCCCTCCTTCTACTCTGGCCCATCCCACACTCCTCCCTTAGATGCTCTCACTCAACTGCCAACTCACCTACCTCAACTATGTAGACCTCCCTCAACTACACAACCCTCCAAATGGGTGAATCACCACCTTCCACATGGCACACTACCATGTAAACCGCCCAGTCAGTGCCAAATCAGCAGGGACCCACTTATTCTTTTTTCCATGCAAATATTTTTTATATGCTAAATTTGATGGCCATTTGACCATGATTTTGCACTGTTACTCACTTTCTGTGATGTCCAAAAAACTATCAAATTTAACCATGTAGATTGATGATGCCATCAATAGCTTAGAAAATTTTCAAACTTGCTATTCATAGGAAGGCACTTTCATGGAAGCACTCATAAATATTTCATACAAGCTCTATTTTGGATTATTTGAAAAGCATCAGAAAGCTAGTTCCAACCTCTTTTCAGATTAGCAAGTCATTTTATTAGATTCCTCATCAAAAATCAGGTTCAAATGTTCAAAGTCACCCCTTCTTTTGCACACTAATTTGATCAAATCAAACACAACTCTTGAATACCCTTAAGAAAATTGAACAACTCAAGGAAAAAATAAATCTCAAATGCCTTAAAGAAACTAAAAACTCAATAAAAATACACTCTCGAATGCATAAAGGTGCAACTAAACAAGCAATCACACATTTCATTTTGGATCCTAAAACTGAACAAGCAATCACACATCTCATTTTGGGTTTAAAATTGAAAAAGCTATGACACCTTTTAATTTGGTTTCTAAACCTAAATAAAAAAACAAACAAAATCTTGAATGCAATAAAGGAAAGACAAACAAAGCAATCAAATGCTTCAAAATTGGGTTATAAAATTGAACACACAATCGCACATCTTGTTTTGGGTTTAAAATTAAAAAAGCTATCGAACATTATATTTTGGGTCCTACTACTGAACACGACCATCACACATTTTCTTTTGGGTTCTAAAAATTGAACAATAAAAAGAACTCAATCTTGAATGCATAGAGACAATTTAACAAGGAAAAATACTTTTCACTTTTGTGGTCATAAAAAGAACAAACTTGCAAATTAATTTCTGTTTCAGATCAAAACAAAAATTTCCTAACTTATCAAAAATCAGTTATGTGTGTTGCATCTTTGGTGCACTTGCATTAAATTTTGTAGGGCGCAACCTCACTTCATGCACTATCCTCTCCCATTTTCTTTTGTCATCATTGGTGCATGAGAAAGATGATTGTGACTGTTACCCAAAATTTCCCATTACATGACAATTCTGGATACAAGTGGAGAAAATTAGCTCCCATGAGGGTAGAGCTCAGCTTGTATTTTTTTGTGTTCTTCCTGGTCTTAACCTTGTTCCTATGCAATTTTGTAAATCTCTTTTTTTCTCTTGTCTGAGAAATATTCTAAGTGATTATTAAAATCCTAAGCAATTTGAGAAAGGCCATAGTTCTCTAAGACTTGTTATTTTTCCTTCTTAATTTTTCCAAGTAGCTTAAGGGATCCTTTAAGCATGTGTGCTTTTCAAATAATCCTTTAGTCTCTTAGTTGCACAAAGGAGATCGAATATTCCTAGTTGCTCAACAACATTGCATTTTTCTTTAGTCACGTGATCTCATGATAAATTGGAATATTCCTTTCTCGTTTGGAGATTAAGCACAGATCATCGATCTTGGGTCTAATTTTATAGTGGTCATGAAATCTCATATTAAACTTAGAGTTAACCAAAAGGTTCAGCGACTCAGCGACACAAAATTTATGCACCCAGGGTTGAAGATGAGTCAAGGCTGAGTTAGGGATAAAGTCAAAAAATAAGGTAATCTCTAAGCGACTAAATTTAAATCCAAGGGTTGGCGTTATAGATTAAACAAAAGATGCACACAATCTAACATATAAGCCATTAAGCAGTGGCAACATGTGTCCATGGTGGAGCCGGGCTAGTTAAACAGAGGAAAGTAAAGACCGATCAAGTCCTTTTTGATCGGACGGTTGGCATAATAGCTTGATCAAAAAATGCTTGAAATCTATCAATTAAGGCATTAATTCATGCTAACACGTATCCATGGTGGAGCCAGGCTAGTCAAATAGATGACAATAAAGACTAATCAAGTCCTTTTTGATTGGACGGTTGGATTAAAGGCTTAAAGAAAAAGTGATCAAAATCTAGCGATTAAGGCTTTAAGCCATGGTGACATGTGGCAGATGACATCATGGGTCTCAGGTTAGAAAGTAAGATAAATGTATAGAAAGTAAGGAAGATCAAATGGCCAACTTAACACCTTGATGGTAAAGATGAAGTTGTTTAACTTATAAGCCATCAAGCCGTGGTGACACATGGCAGATTTGATCTTGTGCTCGCGGGTAACTCAAAGAAGATCAACAGTCATGTTTTAAAGTTAGTAAAGTTTCAAATCTGGGCCTTTGATTGGGAATTTTGCACAACCTATGACTGTTTGAGTTTAAATTCAAATATTTAAATAGTTTTTCTTAGGTTTTCATGGTGGTGGCGACATTATCAACCTATAGACTAGGTAGATAGATCAAGGTGATTTGTCTGCTAAAATTTATGGCAAAGTGGGATATTTTCAAAGGCATATTTGATCGTCTGAGATATTTCCTAAATGCATTTATAATAGAATGTCTAGTCTTAGGGTTCTAAATTGTTTATGCAGATCTATTGTAACCCTAATTTCTAAGAATTGGATTGACTCCTGAGCCCGTGTGCTAGAGGAGCATGTATGTAAGTAGTTTTAAGAGCTTTTAGAGATTAGAGTTTTCTAGCTAGTGTAATATTTTTTGTGACATTTTCTCTACCCTTGGGTCTTCATAATCTGGTATCCTTTCATTTAATTATAGATTTTGTATGAGCTTTTTGTTGCATTTTCTCTACCCTCAAGATTTTCCTTGTCTGTACTTCTCTTACTAGATATAATATAGTGCTTTTATTAGATAAATCTCAGAGTTCCTGATCCTTCCTTTCTTTCAGCATCTTTGTGTACTATTGTGTCTAATTTGATTTAGGTAATCCAATGGATTTTTTTCATCCTTGGTTACTTTGTCTCATTCCTGTGCCTACTTGCTGGAGTGAATGTTTTCTTTCAGGTCACATTCTATGTCTACTTCCTTGGAAAATCTATTGTTTGTGAAATCTTCTCTTTCCTTGAATAGCCCTCTTTCCATTTGAGACCTCTCTATGAAATACTTGTACAATCCTATTCAGAAAGACTATGTTCTATTAGATATAAGAATCTTCATGCTAGCTTACTCATTGTGTTATGTTTCATGTTACCTATGATGTAGCACCTAGTTGGATAATTTTCTTATCAGTTATTTTCCTTTCAAGCATTCCTTTTATCCCTTTCCCCTCCAAGTTTACTTTCCATGTCCAAAGAGAAGATTAGGTGATTATCCAAGAGGAACCGGCCTCAAACTTGGAGGCTTAACTTTAGTTGGAAAATCTCCCACAACCTAGAAGTGATTCCTATGTTGTACTAGATTATCAAGACTACAAGAGCTTGAATAGGGTGCAAAATCTAGTGACTAACATTTCTGGCATGCCCAATGGGACAACAAAATAGGTTCATATTCAGAGCTATGCTATCTCTAATATGTTAACTTCATAGAACTAACCTCAAGAATTTTTCTTCAAAATCATATCTGGTGGCTCCATTAGTGTAAAGAACATAAGATCCAGTTTTGTTCAGATTTTATGAGAAAAGTTGAGACAAGAAGCTCAAAGCCTTCTAAGTTCTTACAACTACCCCTGACAAGGAATTACTGCAGATCATCTTAGAGAACATCCCCTACAAGGAGGGTACAATATACACCACCTACATAAAAAAGAAGACCTTTTCCTTTTCACTCCAGAAGAATAGGAAGATCTCTAACCAGAGAGCTACAAGTAGATTTAGCTCCACTACCTAGCCCAAATACAACTCATTTATTTTGTTCCAAGCAAGTCATAGTTCCTTCAATGGCCAAACAATTTGCATTTATTCCATTTAATCATGGGAGTCCATTGAAATTTTCTCAACATCATGATGTACCCTTAGCAACACTCAAAATTCTACCTAATTTCATAGCTGAAGGACAAACAACAACTTGTGAGCACATAAGAGATGTGACTACCATTTGTAGTGTACATAATATTACAAAAGAGGACATGGCTACCAAGCTACTTGCAACTTCTTCCAAAGGTAAGGCCTTAGAATGGTTTAGAACTCTACCTGTTGGTTCAATTGATTCATGGGATAGACTATTAGTATCATTAAGTAAATATTTTGAGGATAAATCAGATTACTTATCTTTGGTTGAGTAACTAACAACCATAAAGAGAGCTCGTCAAGAACAAATGACAGACTTCAATAATAGATTCCTCAAGACATTGAATAGAATCCCTATCTCAGTGAGACCTTCAACTTACCATGCCTTCCTATACTTCTTGGAAAGTCTCAACAGCAATATCTCTGTTGTGATTCAATCCATGGGAGGAACCTCATTTCCTCAGGCTTTTGACATAGTAGTCAGGGCTGAAAATTGTTTAATCCTAGCATGCATGATATCCACAAGGCCACCCATTCCTATTTTTCCCTTTCAACCCAATATTCCTTTGAGAATCCCTCCATACACTCCTATACCCACTATAGTAACATGTCAGGCCAACACTAGCTATGAGGAATCCAAATTTAGCCCTTCCCAAGAGCTACTTGAATTAAGAAGTAGTCAACAAGAAATAGAAAAATTGTTATAGACAATGAGTAATGAGCTGACTAGCATAAAAAGGAAGAACCAAGGCAATAGACCACCCTTTCAGCCACAAAATGATATTACCAACCAGCAATATAGAAATCAGGGGCAACCCTATCAGAAGAATAGGCCACCATATCAAGGGAACTACCAAGGTCAAAGGAAGAACTTCAATCAAATGCCATTCCAACCTTATAACCCCACACCCCTTAGCTTTGCAAATCTAACAAGAGATATGGTTCCAGGTCAGGACAATATTGCATTAGACAATGAGCTATGGTTTCCTTGCAATCAGCCCCATAATCAGGCTACATGCTTGAATGGGTGGATGAATAAGGAATTAATGGTTCAGAATGCTTCACATACCAAATCATAAGCCTCTTCTAGTGGAGAAATTCCTTAGCAAGATTCATAACTAGATGAGACTGCTCTTTTTAATTGGGAGCAACAATATTTCAATGGAGTAAATGATGAATCCCCAATTGCTTCCCACACTCGGTCAAAAAGAAGAGCCCAGGACATGGAGTGAGCAGAGGATGGAAATAAAGCTTCTACATCCACATATACGTCACCATCTTCTCCCCCTATCATATTAAAGAAGGCTCCTACCATTCCAATCAAAGAGAGTTCATCTCCCAAGGAGGTTGAACCTCCAATAGTGAAATCACACCAAAGAGTATCCATGGATGTGCCCTTGAACATTGTAGACAATATGAAAAAGATGAATATCACTATGTCTATGTGGGACTCCTTCGATATTCCAGGACAACCTAAGAATTTAAGGAAGGGTATGGGTGAGGTGGAAATCCCTTAACAACCCACAAGTGAATTTTTTAAGCCAGTGTTGGTCAACACTAATCAAAAGAAGGAGACTTCAACCCGTAACTCCAAGCCAGATGTCATGCAAGATAGGAAATTAAAACCACCTCCCTTTTATGTATCGTTAATTATTGGAAAATATTTAGTACATAATTGTATGTTATAAAGTGGTGCTACTACCTCTACCATGCCCAAGAAAGTAGCTGACCAATTAGGACTTAAATATGAACCTTTCCAAAATAAGATGACCCAGCTTGATGGTTCCTTAGTACAAATAGTAGGTGTAGGTAAGGATACAAGCTTGATCCTACATGCAAGTCCCAATTTCTCTATGCTACTTGATATATACATCATAGAAATCCTTGCTTTATTTTCCATATGTTTATCAATGGAGTTCATAGCTAATATAGGAGGCTATCTTTCTTCTAACTAGTCTCACATGCTTTTCCATACTAGATATGGAACCAAGGTTACCATCAAGTCTAAATCATTGGCAGCACACCATATGGAACCTTATGTGTCCAATGTACTCAATGTAAGTTTTATTGCACTTGACAGTAATGAATTCCCAATCATCAGAGAAACAAATGCCAAAATAGAAAATATCCCAGATATCTATCTAGATGAATTGGAATTAGAAAGAACCTCAGAGGCCCAAGCCAATTTTTTTTGGGATGTTCGTTTGGGCAACCACTTAATACAAGAAGATAGTCTCACTGAGCCAAACCTTAAGAAATCTATCAATGAAGCATTGAAGGATGATAGTAATAAAATTTGGGAGCTTTTCTTTGATGGTGCTAGAAGTAGACATGGATCTGGTGGTGGTGTTATGCTGGGCTCTCCCAAAGGAGAAATATATTATACAACTTTTAGGTTTAGCTTCTCTTACACTAGCAACACTGTCAAATATGAAAGTCTAGTGAATGGACTAGAGTGGGCTATAAAAATGGGAATTAAGGCTCTAAAATTTTGCGGTGATAGTGACTTCGTAGTTAGCCAAATAAGAGGGATAAGTGCAACTAATAATGACACAATGAAAGAATATAAAAATTGAGTTTGGGATAAAATTGAATATTTTTATGCTTTCAACATTATTGGAATCCCTAGAAAATTGAACTAGAATGCAGACAGATTAGCGGTCATTGGATCTCAATATGACATTCCTAATATAATTTCAAAGGAAAAGGATAAAAAACATATCAAAGTATTTGTTAGGCATTCTATCCCTGAAAATAATGTTAATTAGAAATTATTTTACAATGATGACAAAATTTTGCAGTTCTTATTCAAAGAATATGTCTTTTCAATTCATAACGAAGATAGACTTCTGCAAAACTATGGTGACCAAGTAGTACAACCTAGATAAAATAAAATACCAAAAGGTCTTGTCACTATGGAATCTATCTTCAATAGAGATTACCAAGCTCAGAAGAGTAAGGTTGGTCTAATAGTTTGACAAGAACATTCTACTGATTTAGAGATGGAGCCAGGAAAGAGTTTGAATTTTGGAAAAGTGAATAATGTTTAAGAAAAGCAGTCTTATGCCCAATTATTTTAAGAATTTAGTGATATATTTTCCTGGTAGTATGAAGACCTCAAGGGTTTCAACTCAACACTTTCTCAACACACCATTGAATTGGAACAAAATCCCAAGCCAATTAGACAAAAGCAAAGGCCTGTCAATCGTAAGCTTGAACCACTCATGCACAAAAAAGTGCTCAAATTAATTGAAAGTGGAATCATTTACCCCATAAACCATACTAGTTGGGTTTCCAACCTTGTTCCTATCAGGAAGAAGAATGGAGAGTGGAGACAATGTGTTGACTTTAGGGACCTTAATAGGGCATCCCTAAATGATCACCATCCATTGCCATCTATGGAATAAATTTTACAAAATGTCTCTAGATCATAACATTTCTCATTGTTGAATGGCTATTCAGGATATAATCAGATCCTGGTTCATGAAGAAGATCAATATAAGAATACATTTACAACCAAATGGGGAACCATGGCTTATGAGAAAATTCCCTTTGGTTTGTCTAATGCAAGTGCTACTTTTCAAAAGGAAATGGATATGGCCTTTCAAAGCCTCATGTACAAGTTTGTACTGGTCTATTTAAATGATATAACTATTTATTCTAAACATGCAGTAGACCACATCAAACATCTGATGAAAATATTTGAAAGGTGTAGGGAGTTTGGGATCTCTCTTAATCCCAATAAATGTGTGTTTGTAGTCCATGAAGGAAAAATATTGGGATATATTGTGTCCAAACAAGGAATCATAGTTAACCCTCAGAGGATTGTAGTTATTCTTGAATTACCCCTACCACCCCATAAGAAAAGCCTTCAATATTTCATAGGAAGGATTAACTTTGTTAGGTGTTTCTTTCCTAATATTGCAGATTTACTAAAGCCTTTGACAACCATGTTAAAGAAGAATTCAATCTTCAAATGGAGAAAAGAGGGGAAAGATAATTTCCAAGCCATTAAAGAGGCTTTGACAGAAGCTACTTCTTTGGTGAACCCAGATTTTAGTAAGGGTTTTATCCTTTATGCTTATGGGGGTTATGATTCCATATCTGCAATGTTGACTCAAAAGAAATCTAAAGGATTGGAACAACCCATTACTTTCTTTAGAAAAGGTTTAGAAGAATATGAGAAAAGATATTCTTTTGTGGAAAATCATGTACTTTCTATAGTGAAAAGCCTTAAAAAGTTCAGATATCTACTAACTCACAGCAAGGTACAATTAAGAGTCACTCATCCAAGTGTCAGAGATTTATTTCTTTCTAACAACCTGAATTAGAAAAGAGATGTTGGATCACCAAAATCATAGAATATGACATTGATATCTAGGTCACCAAACTAGTCAGAGGAAGAGGTCTTTGTGAACATTTGATAGAGGATGAGAATTCAAGGAATATAGAGAAAATGAATGCATCTTCAATTATGGATTCAATAGATGAACATGCCAAGGAATTAGGCTGGTTGCCTAACATGGTTCATTTATTGAAGATAGGAAAATGTCTTGAATATTTAGATTCATCCAAGAGAAGGAATTATATACTGCAGACTATCCCCTTCGTGCTGATGGATGAGATTCTCTTTAGGAAGGATCATAATTGTGTCCTTTTGAGATGCATATATTCAAGTCAAGTGGAAAATGTCCTAAAAGAGTTTCATGATGGACCTTCTGGAGGTCATTTTTCTCCTAGGACCACTTCCTTTAAGATCATTAGAGCTGGGTACTATTGGCCATCTATCTTTAAAAATAATCATGATCATGTGAGGAAATGCATAAAGTGTGTCACGTTTGCAGGAAAATAGAGACTTGTAGCTCTACCACTCAGAATAATCAGAATAGAGCAACCTTTTATGAAATGGGGCATTGATTTTATAGTCCTAATTAATCCTCCCTCTAGTGTAGGACAAAAATGGATAATAACTACACTAGAGTATTTCACTAGATGGACAAAGAATATTGCACTAAAAGAGGCCAATGAGAGTGTTGTTCTGAACTTTTATGACGACATCATTCATAGATTTTGTACCCCAGATTCAATCATATCAGATAATGCACTTGCATTTATAGGTCTAAAAGTGACAGAATGGGAAGTCAAGAATGGTATTTATCTGAATACTAGTTCCAACTATTACCCTCAAGGTAATGGTCTAGCAGAGTCTACAAATAAAAACTTGATTAGGATTATCAAGAAGACTTTTCAAGAAAATCAAAGAGACTGGCATTTCAAGCTCAAGTATTCCTTGTGGCTAGATAGAATAACCCAAAATAAAATCATCAAGAATTCTCCTTATATGTCGGTATATGGAAAGGAGGCAAAATTATCAATCTTATGAGAATTGCCAACATTGGACCTTACCACCCAGCTTATTCTCTTTGAAGAAGGAGATCCCTTTTAGGTAAGGTATTCTCAACTCATTGATTTGGATGAAATTAGAGATAAATCTATGCAAACCATGGAGTTTCAGTAGGTGTAGGTCAAAAATAAATTTGACAAGAGGGCTAGATCTAGAAAATTTAATGTTGGGGATATAGTCCTCTAGTGGGATGAGTATAAATCAAAGCATGGAAGGAATGCAAAGTTTGATTCCTTCTAGGGAGGATCACCTATAATCATAGAGTGCAAAGATCATAATGCTTTTCAATTATCAACTCTTGAAGGAGATGCCTTGCCAATTCCAGTTAATGTTTTTCATCTCAAGCCCTATTTTGAGGTCTACCTAGCTCTATAAGTAAGTTTCCCTATTTTCTTTTTCTTGGTTTCTAGGTTTAGTGTTTCCTACTTTCCTGCTTTCCTCCAAGTGCTTGTGCACATTACTTGTCCCTCTTCCTGGTTTCAATCCTTCTCCTTACCCAGAAAAATTTTGTGTTCTCAAGTGATGACTCCATCCCCATTGAATGTCAAAGGTCACTGGTTTTCAATGTCTAGCAGGCTGACATCCAGTACAAATCGCCAGGAATGTTACCCAAAATTTCCCATTACATGAAAATTCTGGCTACAAGTGGAGAAAATGTAGCTCCCACAATGCTAGAGGTCAGCTTGTATGTTTTTGTGTTCTTCTTGGTATTAATCTTGTTCCTCTGCAATTTTATAAATATCTGGTTTGCTCTTGTCTGAGAAATATTCTAAGTGATGATTAAAACCCTAAGAAATTTGAGAAAGGCCCTAGTTCTCTAAAAATTGTTATTTTTCCTTGTTACTTATTCTAAGAAGCTTAAGGGATCCTTTAAGCATGTACACTTTTCAAATCATCCTTTAGTCTCTTAGTCGTGCAAAGGAGATCAAATATTCCTAGTTGTTCAACGAATTTGAATTTTGTTTTAGTCACGTAATCTCATGACAAAATGGAATATTCCTGTCTCATTTGGAGATTAAGTGTAGATCATCAATCTTGGGTCTGATCCTATGGTGGTTGTGTAATATCATATTAAACTCAGAGTTAACCAAAAGGTTCAGCAACTCAGCGATAAACAAATTTCTTCACCCAGGGTTAAAGACAAGTCAAGGATGAGTTATGGATAAAGTCTGAAAATAAGGTAATCTCTGAGTGAATCAATTTAAATCCAATGGTCAGTGTTATGGATTAAAGGAAAGATGTGCACAATCTATCATATAAGCCATTAAGAGGTGGCAACACATGTCCATGATGGAACCATGGAGGTCAAACAGAGGAAAGTAAAGACTGATCAAGTCCTTTTTGATCAGACGGTTGGCGTAATGGCTTGATCACAAAATGCTCAAAATCTATCGATTAAGGCATTAATTCATGCTAACATGTGTCCATGGTGGAGCCAAGCTATTGAAATAGAGGAAAGTAAAGACCTATCAAGTCCTTTTGGATCAGATGGTTGGCTTAAAGGCTTCAATGCAAAGTGATTAAAATAAAGTGATTAAGCGATTAAGCCATGGTGACATGTGGCAGATGATGTCATGGGTCTCAAATTGGAAAGTAAGATAAAGGAATATAAAGTAAGGAAGATCAAATGGCCGTCTTAATGCCTTGATGGTAAAGATGAAGTTTTTTAACCTATAAGCCATCAAGCCATGGTGACACGTGGCAGATTTGATCTTGTGCTTGCAGGTAACTCAAAGAAGATCGATGATCGTGTTTTAATGTTTGTAAAGTTTAAAATATAGGTCGTTGATCAGGAATTCCATGCCACCTGTGACCGTTTGATTTTAAATTCAAATATTTAAATGGTGTTTGTTAGGTTTTTAGGGCAGTGATGATGTTTTCAACCTGCAAACTGGGTAGATGGATCAAGGTGATCTGTCTACTTGAATTTATGGTGAAGTGGATTGACTCCTGAGCCTACATGCTAAAGGAGCATGTATGTAAATAGTTTTAAGAGATTTTAGAGCTCAAATTTTTCCAGTTGGTGTAAGTTTTTCTATAACTTTTTTCCTCTGCTTAGGTCTTCATCAGCTGGTATTCTTTCATCAAATTCTAGATTTTGTATGAGCTTTCTATGTCATTTTCTCTTCCCTCATTTTTTTCCTTGTCTGTGCTTCTCTTACTCGATATAATACAGTGCTTTAATTAGTGAAATCTCATAGTTCCTGAGCCTTCCTTTATTTTAGCATCTTTATGTACTATTATGTCTTATTTGATTTAGGTAATCTTGTGGATTTTGTTCATCCCTAGTTACTTTGTCTCTTTCCTCTGCCTACTTTCTTGAGTGAATGTTTTCTTGCATGTCACATTCTGTGTCTACTTCCTTGGGAAAGCTATTGTTTGTGAAATCTTCTCTTTCCTTGAATAGCCCTCTTTCCATTTTAGACCTCTTTGTGAAATACTTATGCAAGCCTATTGAGAAATATTGTGTTCTATTAGATTTGAGAATCTTCATGCTAGTTTAATCACTTTGTTATGTTTCATGTTACCTTTGGTGTATCACCTATTAGCATAATTTTCTTATCAGTTATTTTCCTTTAAACCATTCCTTCTATCCCTTTCCCCTCCAAGTTTACTTTTCCATGTCCAAAGAGAATATTAGGTGATTATCCAAGAGGAACTGGCCTAGAACCTAGAGGCTTCACTTTAGTTAGCAAAGGTCCCACAATATAGAAGTGATTCCCATGTTGTACTAGATTATGAAGACTATAAGAGCTTGAATAGGGTGCAAAATCTAGTGACTAACAGTGACCATTCAAAACTTTCAAATTGCTTAGAGGGGCATGTCCAAAAAAAGCATGTGTCCTTCTGGAGAATGACCCCAAATGAGTAAATCCTTTAGCTGGTATAGAAATAAGGTGGAATCAAAGGTTTGTCTACATCCCTTCAAGCTCGGGCAAGTCATATTGATGGTAGTCCATATTGGGTGAACTCCCTAGCATACTAGGCTGATCAAACTAGGCTGTTAAGTGAGTCACATCATACAAACCAATTATGGGGACTCCATGAACATACTAGCAACTGATAAAATAACAACCTACCTATTTCACCTCTGTAAGCTTGATAATCAGCTAGGAAAGGAAGATAGTAACTTCCCAGAGAAACTTGCACATTTGTGCCACCTAGAGCATTTGGAGTCTGATAATACGAAATCATGACTTGAGCCATGTGCTTGGAGATGGTCGTATTCTAATTATCTCTCATGTGTGTGCCTACATATGCAAGAAAAGGTTTTCAAGATAACCAAATCCTTAGGTAGAATTTCTTGTGTGTGCATAAGATGTTACAAACCTTGTGAAAAATAGATCTTGAATATCCACAATCTGAATGTTTTGAAGTCCTTTTGCCAAAGAGATCAAAAACTTTATGCTTCTTGCAAGGTTTTTTTTCGTCTTGCAGGACTGTTTGATCAAAATCCTCAAGATCATCACTTGTTCCAAAAACATTTCAATACACACTTGTTGTAGTCACTACCTCATCATAAACAGTATCAGATTTGAGCTCATGCCCTATTCCATCAAACAGAAGAAAGTGAAGATTTTTTTGCCTCCTATATATAGAGAACATAAGAACATAACCAAAAAGGTCAAGAAATATAAGCATATCCTTAAGTCCATTGAGAAAGAGAACCATACACATGAAGAATAAATAAAGGTCCAATACAACTACATGATTATTCACTTCATTCATAAATTCCAGAAAAATCACGCCTTCATTCACTTTGACCACTCTGAAAATCTGACATATCACCAAGTTGTTCACCCAAGCCTTCAAATCTTTTCATTGTGGGTTCATAATCATGTTCTTACTCTCATCCAGCACCAATTTCTTCTAGTGTCATCTAGTCCTCTGTTTCTCCCTGTAATACCTACCCCTCAGTCTGCTTGTCTCTATCAGTTTTTGAACTCTTTTAGATCATAGTATGTATGTGTTGGCTATTTCAGTTGATTTTGAGAATATTCTTGTATTTCATTTCATAATGTTATTTATTCATTGCTTAATGTATTATATATCCTATTTACATGTGATTTATGGTCATTTTATGATGCTTATGTATATGTTAGGATATCATTTTGATTATGGTTTTCTGACAATACTGCCCCTAAATGTGGATTCTTATGGATCATTTGTATGTTGGTACCTTACTATTTGATGTGCTTGATATCATATGAGATAGATTTGTAGTTACTTACTTCAACAAGATCCACACGATAAACTAGTCTCAAGATTGTTTGATATATTATATGCATGTATGTTCGTCTTTGTGATGACAGGTTTGCAGGTACCGGGCTACGTCTTCCCTAAATTGGCAGGAGTGAGTGTGCCCTATCACAATGTCTCAATGGTGAGAGAGGGGAGAAAATATCAGGTCCAAATCCATACCCCAAACCCTTATTTTGTCCTAGAAATGGACAATAATCTGATTGACTACCCTAGTGTTTAAATCCATCAAGTGATGTGGATTCATGAGTCTGTTTGTGTGTGTTTGGCTTTTTGTTTCAGTTGTTTGTCTATTTCAGTGGGTTATTTGTTTAGATGGTTTTCAGGTGATTTAATGATGCTTTTGGCTTGATTTATTTAATGAATATTTGTGGCAAATATTAATGTTAATTATTACATCTTTAATAAGGTTAAAACATTTATATATGAAATATATGGCTATTTAAAAATTAAATATCAATTAAATGCCTATATTTAATTAATTGATTTAATTATTAAGTCTTGATTTAAATATTTGAGATTTAATAAATATTAAATTCAATTAATTGAAATTAAGTGTGCATAGCTGAATTATTGAATATTACTTTAAGTTGCTTGGTTAAGTGATTTATTTAATTGAAATATATCTCTCATGCATTTTCAATTTCACACCTTGCCTTTATATTCTAAAGTTGAGTTATGCATGCTTTTAGTGAAATTGAAAATAAATAATTTATTTTAATTATTAATTAGATAATTTATATTCCCTTTAGGATTTTCACTTTTTGAAAACTTAATTGCTTCTATTATCTATATCTTTGGATTGAAAGCCTTTTTGGAGGTTGTTCAATCAGGGATAAGGAGAAATTAGGTGATTGGGATTTTGAGAGAGCTCGCTTGGATTTGTGGCTTCTCTTGCTTGGATTTGTGGATTCTTCTTGCTTGCATTTTGGAAATTGTGCTTCTCATCAGTTATTAAGGTAGGGTCTTCATCTTTTGAATTATAGCTTTCAGATCCCCATCTTCCATGCATTTGAAAGCTAGGACCCTTTTGTGTGTATTTAGTGATTTCAATGATTTAGAATTGGGAAATGTGATCTTGGAATCAATTTGTGTTTTCCTTCAACTTTGCATGTCAGATTTATGCTTGTGGGTATAAGGGGTTTCATTTTTGGGTGTTAAATTAAAAAGGGCATTAGGGTTTTCAAATTGTAATATACGAGTTTTCAATTATTGGGTCTTAGGGTTTCAAATCTATAGGAAGAAGACTTCTTTGAGGGAAATTTGGTAAATGTTGTAATCTTGTTTGAAACACTAAGATCTGTAGCTCCTTATCATGGAAATAAGAAATTCATACTCTCATCATGTCCTTGCCTAAACCCCTGATCAAACCTGAAAGAAAACAAGAAAATTGGGTTAAATTTGCATGCTTGGACACTAGAAAACCCTTCTTGAAAAATAAATAAATAATTATATTAAATTAGTTTTCTCGTTTTTATCATCTTGCATGTTGTAGAGGAAAAAAAATCATCTTATTTCATTTACAATTTTATTGAAATAAAATGCCTATATTATGGGAAATATAGCTTATTAGATTTATGCTTAAAAAAGAAATAAAAGAAAAAACTGAGCTATTAATTATCATTGTTGAAAATTAATTAAAAAAAAAATATTGACTTTGCTGATTTTTTTTTTTTAAATACAGAATTATTAAATTAACGCTAGTAAAAAATATTTATATATATACCCTGTTATATGTGTGTGTGTGTGTGTGTGTGTGTGATTGTTTAAAAAAAAAAATTTTAAAAGCTAAGTGGGAAGGTGGGTGGCGGGGGCCATCGCACCCCCCCACGCAGCCTCAAGGCCCGCGAGAACAGTAGGGCAGGCCTGTGGTTACCACCGCAGGGCCTCCTCTTAAAGAAGGGCGCGGAGATGGGGTGGGGCCGAGAGCCCCCCCCCCCCCACCACACACACAAAAAAAAAAACAAAGGTTTTTTTTAAAAAAAATTAATTTTTTTAAATTTTAAATAATTTGAAATTTAATTGTATTAAATTTTATTTTAAATGTTATTGTTTTTAGTTTTTTTTTTTTAAGTTTAAAATTAAAATGTTTTAAATTCATTTTAATTTAATTTTGTTTGGATTTAGTTTGATTAAAATTAGTTTTAATTTAATTTTTAATATATTTTAGATTGATTAAAATATGTTTTTAAAATTAGTAATTAATAGTATCTAAATTTAATCAATACTATTTAATTTATTTTATGGTAATGTTTTTTTTTACTAAGGATTATTTTCATTATTGTATAATATTGTTGTTAATTCTTTATGTTTATTTATTAATTAATAGTATTATTAATTTATAAATGGAAGAGAGGTTTCGTATTATTTATAAATTATGTATTATTAATCAGCAAGTTTTATGGTGTATACTAGATAATGATAGTGTCATTATTGAGCAAATTCTAATTAATGTTATGTTACACCTATGATTTCCTAATTTTGTAATTATAGTTGTGATTGGTAATTATTCCATAGGTTCATTTATATGCTGATTTTATAAATAAATCTATAGGATATGTTAACCTTCACCAACATTGAATAATTAATTATTCTTGGATAGTAATTCTAATGGATGAATGAATTTGCATAATTAGGATGTTATAAATGTGTTTATCCCTACGTTAACACTATGATTAATTAGTGAATTCTGAATATGCATTTATTATGCCATGATGTGTCTTGAGTGCATGATGAAATGAATTACATATTCTTTTATGTTATCATGTTTTCGGGTATCTGTTGGGTTAGATGACCTTTAGGACATAAATCTAGATGTTTTGGGGTTGTATTCCTGCATGGTATCACATGTGATGTTAGTTCGTGTTTTCTAATGATGTCATGGTCCTAATTTATTATACTCAACCTATTTCAGATATGATGTACTTTATGATCTTATGAGGATACCATGGATTATTGTATGGTTATTTGAGAACCTATGTGCTCCTGAATGGGCAGGATGCAATTTGAGAACCAAGTATACCTCCATATTTTGATTATGAGCCTAGGTAGGTTAACTAAGTGTATAGAGGGGAAGTGGCTTGCAATGAGTCCAGGGTCCTAAGTGGCTACTAGGGATCTCATTGGCAAGTTACTTAATAAGTGAAAATATGAAATATTAAGGGGTTTTAAAATGAACTAATAAGATAACTGAGTCTCTACGCATGCCTTGATTTTATCATATGCTAGGATGGGAGAGATGGGATCCTTGTCTTCACGAAAGGATTACTGAGCCACATAAAGTCACTTAGGGGCCAGCGTCCAAGAGGGACTACTAGGGTTAACTCAAGGGTAGACTTATGTGATGAAACTTCCCTATATATAGCTTAGGTTATCCTACGTGTGTCGGTTACCTCTGGTATTGTATAGATTTCCTTATGGTGATTTAGAGAGCTGTTAGGATCTTCCTATGCTATCATGTATGATTTCTTGTATACCTTGATGTTGCCTTCATGTTGTATACCCATGTGAGTGGGCCTGTTACTATCTCCTCAGCACAGTGGGAGTGGACCTTTGGTTCCATGTGGTAGGGTGGTAGTGATTGTTATTACCATTGAGATTCTAATGGTTCTTCTTCATGCTTGGATGTTCCTTGTTGCAGTTTCATCTTTGTAGTCTTTTGAAGACTTGTTCAGTTACATGAGTTGTGTACTTGTAACAAATGTGGATATTGATTATCATCCTTTGAAGGATGTATTGTATTGCTTTATTATGCATTATTACATACCCTACGACTTGTGTAGTGGATGTTGATTAGGTTGTATACCTTAGGTATTAGATGTATATGTAATCTTTTATTATGAGGTGTATGTTATTAGATTCAGATGATGTATCATTTATGTTAGCTCTTTGTAATTGTTATTTGTAGATTATTTTTCTTAAGTAATTCTACGTCAAGGAACCCTCAATATTTGTAACCTTTGTCGAGTTGTACTTATGTGTATGTCATGTTATCTCATGTGTTTCTTCCGCATTGTTAAAATTATTATTTATAAACTTTAAAAAAAAATTATCCTGTCAACTTCGTGTCATGTTTAGGTTAGTTCTCCTAGGTTCCTGTGTAGGGCATCGCACTTGGTATCAGAGCACACATTTCTACACTGGGAGCTCTAGGAAATTTGTGTGCCCATTGGTTGGTTAGTAGTGCGTGTTAGCACATGTCTCTGCATGTCTTTAGAGTCATTTTTTGTAATCTCTTGTTCATGTCTTGATAGTGAGCCGATGGATTGCTTCTTTTGGCTTGTGTGGTTTATATGTATGAGGACTTGGTGATGGTAACTAGACCATCTCATCTTTCATAGCATGATAGTTTATGTATGTTGTATGTGATATGATGTGGTGATGGAGTCCTAGTTGAAGAACTCCTTGTTGCTTGTTTTCTTTCTCTTTGAGTGACTTGTGGTTCTTGAGTAACCTATTTGTTAGCCTGTGAGTGTGATATTATTGATCATGTATGATTAGACTTGCATGTTGTATTGAATTGACTTTATTTGAGATATATGAACTGTATTGTGTGAGTGTTGTAAATCAGCTTGAGGAATATGATTGATTAAACATTAATGTTAGTAACAAAGAATAATTCATAATTGCATGAAATTGCATAAACATGATATTAGAAATATGACCCATTAGTTGTCTTGAGTGATTGTGTGTATTCTCTAATACAGCTAGAGTGGGGTACCTTAGATGTCGTGAAGTGACTACTCCCTTGAGTGTGGCTACTCCTAGTCACCTTGTTATGTGAAGTGTTTTTATATTGGTTATTCATTTTGGCTGATTGATATCTCGTTGTGTTGTATGTGGTCAACATTAATTTCTTTTGAATCTTCTTATGAATGGATTAGTCACCCAAATCTCTTTGGTTATCTTGATTGTGGCATTAGTCACATTTGATTTATTGTTGAAATTGTACATTTTTATGATTTAATGTTGAACTTTGGAAGTTATTCCACTTGGTTTTTCCTTTGAATTTTAAGGTGGCTATTTTGAATGTTTGGTATTATTGACCATGTTTTGTGATAAGTATTGTTTCTACCATGTTCATTATAGCCCCCTGATCGTATGTATAAGGTATGGCATCGTGGAGATTGCACTGTAATTATGTGTGGAAACAAAATGTATTATGTAAGTTATATATTTGTGTGAGTGTTGCATTAAGTAAGGGTGCATGAATTGTTTAATTTCTATTCGATATAAGCATAGTTTTGTATCTTCTTGTTTGATCCTAATTAATAGGGGGTGTAGCACTACTATGTGAATCCTTTTTGATTATTTGCTAGATTTTTTATCGGCTTCCAGGAATAAGCCTAGTTTTAGGATAGGAGGATGTAATACCTACCCCTTAGTCTGCTTGTCTATGTCAGTTTTTGAACTCTTTTAGACCATAGTATATATGTGTTAGCTATTTCAGTTGATTTTGAGAATATTCTTGTATTGTATTTCATAACGTTATTTATTCCTTGCTTAATGTATTATATCTCTTTTTTACATGTGATTTATGGTCATTTTATGATGCTTATGTATATGTTAGGATATCATTTTGATCATGGTTTTCTGACAATACTGACCCTAAATCTGGATTCTTATGGATCATTTGTATGTTGGTACCTTATTGTTTGACGTGCTTGATATGGTATGGGACAGAGTTGTAGTTACTTTCTTCGACAAGACCCACACGATAAACTAGTCTCAACCATTGTTTTCTATATTATATGCATGTATGTTCATCTTTGTGATGATGGGTTTGCAGGTACTGGGCTACGTCTTCCCTGAATTGGCAAGAGTGAGCGTGCACTATCGCAATGTCTCAATGGTAAGAGAGGGGAGATAATATTAGGTCCAAATCCATACCCTAAACCCTAAACTCTTATTTTGTCCTAGAAATGGACAAGAATCTGACTGACTACCCTAGTGTATGAATCCATCAAGTGACATGGATTTGTGAGCCTATTTGTGTGTGTTTGGGTTTTTGTTTAAGTTGTTTGTCTGTTTCAGTGGGTTATCTATTTAGATGGTTTTCAGGTGATTTAATGATGCTTTTGGCTTGATTTATTTAATGAATATTTGTGGCAAATATTAATGTTAATTATTGCATCTTTAATAAGGTTAAAACATTGATATATGAAATATATGGCTATTTAATAATTAAATATCAATTAAATGCCTATATTTAATTAATTGATTTAATTATTAAGTCATGATTTAAATAATTGAGATTTAATAAATATTAAATTCAATTAATTGTAATTAATTATACATAGTTGAATTATTGAATATTACTTTAAGTTGCATGGGTAAGTGATTTATTTAATTGAAATAAATCTCTCATGAATTTTCAATTTAACACCTTGCTTTTTATATTCTAAAGTTGAGTTATGCATGCTTTAAGTGAAATTAAAAATAAAGAATTTATTTTAATTATTAATTAAATAATTTATATTCCTTTTAGGTTTTTCACTTTTTGATAACCTAATTAGTTTTATTATCTATATCTTTGGATAGGAAGCCTTTTTGGAGGTTGTTCAATCAGGGAGAAGGAGAAATCAGGTGATTAGGATTTTGAGAGAGCTTGCTTGGATTTGTGGCTTCTCTTGCTTGCATTTGTGGATTCTTCTTACTTAGATTTTGGAAATTTTTCTTCTCATCAATTATTAAGGTAGGGTCTTCATCTTTTGAATTCTAGCTTTCAGATCCTCGTCTTGCATGCATCTCAAAGATAGGACCCTTTTGTGTGATCTTCCTTCTTTGAGGTATTTAGTGATTTCATTTATTTAGAATTGGGAAATGTGATCTTGGAATCAATTTGTGTTTTGCTTCAAGTTTTCATGTTAGATTTATGCTTGTGGGTATAAACGGTTTCATTTTTGGGTGTTAAATTAAAAAAGGCAATAGGGTTTTCAAATTGTAATATATGAGTTTTCAATTATTGGGCCTTAGGGTTTCAGATGATGTATCATTTATGTTAGTTCTTTGTAATTGTTATTCATAGATTATTTTTATTAATTAATTCTACGTTAAGGAACCCTCTAGATTTGTAACCTTTGTTGAGTTGTACTTATGTTTATGTTATGTTATCTCATGTGTTGCTTCTACATTGTTAGCGTTATTTTTTATAAACTTTAAAAAAAAATTATCCTTTCTACTTGGTGTCATTTTAGGTTAGTTCTCTTGGGTTCCCTAGTGGGGCATTACACTCCCCATATCCTAGACCAGTAGGGCTATCTTTTCCATCTCCCATCCACTTTCTATTTTCTTCAGAGTTAGTCCTTCCCTCTATCCTAAGTTTAATTTGAATCTTAGTCTCAACTTGTTTGTTCATCCTAAAATGAGCTTGGGTCTTCCATCCTTTTTTATTCTTTCTCCCTATCCAAATCATCCACAACCCATCATGCCACAATTCTATTATGTTGAGTTTGGTCATCCTACCTATTCCTCAACTTTATCCTATTCTGATGATGATGAAGGTCTTGTTGATCATGATACGTACTTTCAAAACCTTAAAAATATCTCCCTAGCATCTTATGTTGATGATTAAGGTCTTGTTGATCATGATGCATACATGGAAAACATTAGCAATATTTCTCCCAGCATCCCCCAAACTCCAATCATTCCTCCACACTACCCCTTCATTTCTCCTTCCATATCCACTAGAACTCCTTACCATACCTTTATAAGGGACATCTATATTATCATCCATCCACTTCTCCTTCTTATACATACATTCCTCCATCTTATCCCATGGTCATATCCCAACCTCCATCTTTTCCAAACAACACTACTAGCTACATCCCTAATCCCAATCCACCATCTCATTATCCTCCAACCCATGTTCAAATCCCTAATCCTAGTCCTACATTTCCTCCAAACAATCACCATGATCCCCATGCTATTGCTATTCTACCATCCACTCTATCCTACCTATATACCCCATCCTATCCCAATCTACCATCTCCAATTCCTACCTACATTGACACATATTCCATAACCCAATCCATCCCTCCTCTCCTATCTGTTAGTCAATCAAGTTCGTAGGACATTGCCACACCTACCTATGTTAGCTATCTCATTGTACCATCTTCTCACCATCTGATATGTTAGTCTCCAAGGAGTTTCACAAGGAAGGCATAACAAAATCCATCTCTTAAAGTTGATGAGTCATGTTATATAACTCCCCCATGTGAAGCCACTAGCGATGAGGCCTTTTCCCATCCCACACCCATAATTCCTCCTCCATCTCCCATACCTATTATTTTCCTTCTAGTTCTCATACTTTCTAATCCTCTTCCATCTCCTAGCACCATTTAAGTCCCCTCATCCATGGAATTCATCCAATCTTCATCCCCATATTCTCCTCCTAACACTATCCACACCCCATCCCATGAACCTCACACATCCACCATTTTTCCCTCTATCCAAATCCCAGATTATCCCCTCCCTCTATAGAGTCCATCCCCCCATCTTCCCTCTATTCTAATCAAAAAATATCCCATCCTTTTATCTCCTCCATGTGAAGAATCCCTTCATACATCCCCCATCACACCATCCACGTCAATCCAATCATGTCAAGACCTTGTCCAAAAGCATGTTTAAGTATCCATTGACTTGAATGATGATTGTATCATTCCATCCATTTCATATATGGATCATAACATCCCACTCCATCCATTATAGGATCCATCTAATCCAACTCTAGATCCATTATCATATATGAGTTAAGATCCAAGCATCGCATCCACTCCACTTCCTAATTCATCCACTCCTTCACATCAAGATCCTACCATTCCATCTCCTTCAAATCTAAATCCATTACCCCATCTGATTCAAGATCCAAGCATCACATCCTGTCTCCTTCATCCCCCTTTATCACCTCCAATTCCAACTATCCCACCACCATTAGTCCATCACCTTGGTCCACTCACATTCCTTGACGGTGGTCCACTTAAAATAGAAGAAATAAGTTGCATCTCCACCATTTTCCATCCACTTGATAATGGACTCACATCTTGTTCCTCCACTGAAAAAGATCCTACCTTGACTCAAATGCTAAAAAATGGAATTATCAAGGTAAAGGCACAAGCCTAACTGAGTAAGGTACTCTAGAGCCCATTCATGTTAAAATACATCCAAAATCTTGTGGTATTGGTTGTACTCCTCGGGCTCCTTCATCCAAAACTATTAGTACAACTAAGAAAATTTCAAGAGTGCTTTCAAACCCTCCATCACATCTTCCTATCATCCCTTTAAAGTATATAATTCCATCCCCTCTCCTCCATCCTTGAAACCTAAGACAACCTACCATATTCCCCCTTCATCCTCTCAATCAATTTTGTGCCCCTATGTCGCAAAATCTCATCCCACATCTTATCCCACTCCTTCCTTCATATATCAATCCCATATACAAAATTCCACCACTTACATTCCCAATCAGGATCAACAAAGGCACTTACCCATGCGCCCCATCCACCATCCTACCTCCACCACTCCATCCATATTTCCTCCATCTCATGCAAGTTCTCACATCTCTTCCAATGCTACTCAATATAATTTGGATGCCAAATCAATAATGCATAAAGCTACAGATCCACAATCTAATGACTGTCATTTCCACTTAAAATGACATGTTCCAGAAAAATAAAATCAAAGCAAATAATTCACTACATCCCATAGGCCACAAAAGCCCACCAAAGAAAAAGAAAAAAATATGTGGATCCCATAGAAAAAAAATGACATGCATCTAAAAGAAAATTCCATTGTGGCCTCTAAGATTGCTAATCCTCTAGCTAAGAATTCCTCTCCTCCATCTTCAAAATCTATTTTGGGTCCTTATGTCCCATAACTTCCTACCATGATTCCTACATCACATCCATTGGTACCATCCACTTCACATTCACTCTTCCCACATCCCTCACAACATGTGCCAATGTTGATCCTGACAACATCCTCCTATCCCACTCACTTTCCATCATTTTATTCAAATACTTCCAAATATCATATCCCCTATCCAATATATCTCCCCCCGCATAACTATCTCATATCTATATTTTCCTAATTCACTCATCCCACATAAAGTTGTACCAACATATCATGATCAATACCAAAAGCAAAAAACCAAAAAAAAAGCACAAAGAGAAAAAAAATAAAGAGAAATTAATTCGTCCACTGGTGAAAATTTGGAAAACAAGCACCTTGGACATGTACAATGATGAAAAATTGGTAAACAAGAGTCATGCGTGGTTCCTCCATCTAGTTTCTCTTCACACTTGGCGGTAGTTCCTTCTGGCCACCATCCATATTGTGTCTTGTCCTTTTTCACTTCCTCCATCCTCCTCTGGATCTTGATGAGAAATATACATGCCACCATATCTACATGCTTTTGGACATCTCTCGACATCCATCTCCCATCTCCCATCTTTATCCACCTATGCTTTTATCCACCCATCTTTCCTTCCATATATCCTTTTGCAATATCTTCCTCCCTTATCCACCCTTCTTCCTATCTTTCATTGAACTCTGTCATCCTCTTGTTATCCTCTCTTCCATCCTATTGTACCCCCTCCTAATGCTTCCTCACATGCATGACCTATCCTAAGTGGGATCATTCCATTCCTTGGTGATATAGTCCTTGGAGAACTTCTTGTATCCACCTGTCATTTCTCAATCCTCCTCTCCTATCCATAATCCTTCAACTATCCATACATTCCTCTACTAAAATCCTTCCATCCAACACTTCCCTCTCCGCATTACCATCATCTCCTCCATCTTCTAATTCCTCCTTTCATATATCCCATCACTTGTTTCTTCCCTTATCATTGGTATCTAGCTCTAGGATATCCTCATGCACCCATTGCCACCCATTCCAATCCTAATTCTCCTCATGGCCTACCATCGCATGAAAATCCTATCCACATCCTCTAGCTATCCAAATTCAAGAAAAAATCAGCCCATCCAGGCACACCCTTATCCTGGCTATAAGATTTGATCACAATCCACTTATCATCATTGGGATGCATTCTTAAAAATCCTTGTATTTTATTTGAGATTACATCATTCCCACATCTAGAGCACCCCATCTTCTATTCCTCTATCTTCACATTTTGGATCAACCGGGGAAACATCATGCATATATGGCTCATCTCATCCATTATTCCTGAGCTTCTTGTATATAGTTTCTTAATTCTATTCTATTTAAGCACATGGAGTCTAACCTTTACCCCTAACCTAACCAAACCCAACCACCTAACCCTGAGTTCTAACTCAACACAACCCCTTCAGACATTCTAACCCTTCTTCACTAGCTAATTGATCCTAATCAGCTAATTAACACCTCCACTCATTCTCTCTCTTCCCATCACTATCTCCCTAATTCACCCCTCTTAACCTCTAACCCTAATCCTAATCTCTTCCTAAAATTGTCACATTCCTAATCCAAGAATTAGGAATTCAACCCCAATCCCCAAATTCAAAATTCTCAAGCCATCCTCATAAATGACCATCCATAAGCATTTAATTCCCATCCATGAGCATTTAAGCCTCTTTAATGCTCTTACAACACTCATTACTCACCCTATCCCTTAAAGTCTTCTCTCATCCCCTTTGCACATGGACCAAAATGGTCACGTTCCTCATTCCCTGACACCCTCTTTCTTTGTGACACTTGTCATAGTGAGAGGCATTTGGAGAAGCACAATCCTTGTTCTCTCTCCCAAATGCATCTGAGCCACTCTTTAGGTTTTCATCTGAACCCTCCATTTTGAGTCCATTTTCCTATATAAGGAGCCCCTTCCCTTCACAAATTAATCCATCTTTTATGCAAACTTATAATGTTGTTTTGGAGAACATAGTCTTGAAGCTTGAAGAATCATCCTTGAGCACACATCAACATCAATGAACACATCAAAAGATTAAAGGGGAGCTTGAATCAGTTTTAGGGAGGTTTTCACCCCTTATGCTTTATTATTTTCAAGTTTTCTTTTCAGTCCAATCTTTAGTGTAGTTCTGATTATTAGGTCTTGAGTGGTTTAATTTTACTATTGTATTGCTTTATAACATACTAATTTTCACCTCTCATAGGTTGAGTAGTGGAGGAGGATATTTTGAAGGAGATGGAAGATAAATTGTGGATTTTGGGATATAAGGACCAAAAATAGATGAAGGAGATAATGAACTTAGGATAGTGAATTTTGGGACGTATGTAACCAAAATGGATTTGGAAGATGGGGGATTTGTAGATGGAGGATTGGGGGATTTATGAGTGGAAGAGGCTTTTGGATTAACAAGGTTGGATCCAAATTTTTATTTTTCTTTGAGAGTCATTTCTTCAATGAGTATCTTGAAAATCCACATGATTTTTTATTTTTTATTTTTTGGGCCTTTATGGCCTTTTAAATTTATTTATTTATTTTTTTCTTTTGGATCATATTTTTATTTTCTTGAACATGTCTTTTAGATGGGACATGTTGATCCTTGGATTTATTCTAGATTTTTGACTCTATTCATTTTTTCTTTGTCATCCAATTTTCTTCCATTACCCATGATATAGGTGCATGAGGATAAATGGTATGGATAATTTTTAGATGGAATGATGGAGGGTGAATGTGTAAAGGAATACAAGGATGTGTGCCTTTTTTGATATTTATTAGGGATTTGGGGTGATCAAATGGTGGACTTGGATATAATGGATGTATGTATATAAGCAACTAAAATGGATGGAAGGGATGAAATATTTGGTTTCGTAACATAAGGACCCAAAATGGACGTGGATGAGGAAGGGATGGAGTTTGAAACATAAGGGCCAAAAATTGATATGGATGAGGAAGCGATGAATTTTTGGATAGAAGGGCCCTTAATGGATTTGGAATATGGGTGAAGGGAACATTTAAAAGGTTAGATGGAAGGATTTTGGATTTGGAAGGGGTGGAAGTTTTACCAACATCTTGAGACATTCTTTTTCAAAGGGGATAATGTTATGCCCCGCATCCCTATCCCTACATTTTGTGTGCAAAATGTTGGGTCCCCCTTTTTGTTTTTCTTTTGGCTCTTGCCTTGATTTCTTTTCCTTTGCTTCTTTTGTTTCTTTCTCTGAGTTTTCTTCCCTATGGTGTTGGTTTTGTTTTTTGTTTTTGTCCTTCGTGTCTTTGGGACACGGTCCCAGAGTTGGTGGTTTGCTTTCCAAAAGCCAGATTCTGGACTCTGAGATTATTTGCAACAATGTCTCCTTCTTGTAAGAAGACATGGTTGTTTGGAATCTCCGAGCCCAGAGTCCAGAGGTTCACCTATTCTAAAGTTTGTGGAGAGAAGGTAACTTGCTTTTACCTCGGGTATAAATAAGATTTACCTGTCCTTTTCATAGTTACCGTAATTAAAACACTCAGAGTTTTTAGAGTGATTCATAGGTGATTTGAGTGTGAATTAAGTGCGAGTTCCTCTGAGCTTAATGGATAATGATGAATCAATCTTTAGTAGATTTTCTCGGTGTTGGAGGTGAAAGCTATTGCAGAGTGGTCTGGTGTTTCTTGCCTTCGCCGTTCTTCACATTCTAGGTTGGTGTTTCTAGTTCTTTCCCTCATTCTTTTCTTTTGTTTCTATTTTTTCTTTGCATCTTTGTCATCTGGTTTTCCACCTGTTGGTGGGTTGGCTCTACCAGAGGGTTGTCTACCCTCTGTGTAGGCATAAGATAATGTATATGTTTGTACATTTTGGCTTTGTTTTAGGGTAGCTACTTTGCGTTCTATTTTGGGAGTATATTGATGTATATAGTGTATATTTTCTATAATCTTATGTATATATGCTTTGACCCTCAGCCCTCTTATACATCTTGTGTATATCATGTATATGTGTGCTATGTATATCCTTTAGAGCATCGAGTTCTTCTTACTCTATCATGAATCTCAAACTGACAAGATAGAGCTTGTCGAGATAGAGTCGCCATGGTTTCAACTCAGCACCTCGCTGGTTCAAACTATGGTAGCTTTCTCTCTCCTCTGTCTCATCATATTAATGGTGGGATTAATTCCCCATGTATGGCATTTAAAAATTGTCCAATCTGGCATTCATTTTTGCCCCGTGTTGGCCCACTTGTCCTAATCAATGCCATAATGGCCTTTACGTTGCCTGCCATTTTCCCACGTGCCAGCGCACGACAACTAGTGTATGATTTTTTTGCTAGTCTCATCGGCAATGACCAGTTTGTCCAGACTTCAGACTCTTAGTGGGACCTTGTCCTCTTCTTTTTCTATCATCATGTCAGCACATTCCAGAATGCTTAAGCCATGTTCATTTTTTAGAAACTCTGGAACTTTCAAATATATATACACTAACATTTATGTTGACAGGTGCTGTATGAGTTAATTTTGGCCTTCTTAATCAACCACACACTTCAACATAGTCCTTCTTCACCAGGTACAGCCAAGACTGAATATTAAATTCAAATATTTGAAAAGAGGATATTCATTTAATAATTAAATATTATTTAATTCCTTTTTATGTGTCTCAGCTAAAGAGGGTGAATTTAATTTAATTAAAGTGCTAGGACTTTATT
>MU225293.1:1076236-1127014 GCA_018584345.1 Thuja plicata | reverse complement strand
AATTTAATTTAATTAAAGTGCTAGGACTTTATTAATTAAATTAATTCGATCATAGGATTTGTTTAGCCAAATAGGTATTTAGGAATTAAATGTGATGTATGATTGATACAGATTTAGGATTTTCTGTATTTGACACTCAGGTCGAGTAGAGTCAGTTAAAACTCAGAATTGCCTAGTACAATAAGACTTTGATGATTTAGAAGAATGACAAATGCAACAAAATTGGTTAGGGTTGCAAGATGCCAATTTTGGGGTGTTACAGGTGCATGCCGGTAGAAAATATCCTAGAGTTTTTCATATTTATGTATCCTGATAGTTTTTTGGTCTTGCAGGTTGTTGATAAGCTGATTCAAAATGTCTGATGACTTTGCACCTCCTGATAGCCTAGAATTACAAACCACGTCTACCCGGGTAGCCACAAAATCAAAGTTGGAAAGAATGTTGGCAAAGCTGCCATTAACTTCCGAGTACCTAATGGAGGGAGGTGTTGCAGGGTCTCAAATAGACTCCAAGTTTCAAGAAATGATAGATCCGGACCCCGAGAGTTGGGCTGAACTACAAGCTCTAATCCAGACCATTTACAGGTTGAAAGAACAAGGGGACAAAATATCAACTTACTTAGTTGCCTCTAGCATCATCAAGGCCATGAATTTTCTGAGCACGGTGCAGTCCCCTGAACTTATCAGGCAGCTGGCAGTATTATATAACTCTACCACTAGTTCAGTATTGCTTTGAAATCCCTGGCGGCTGTAATATCCTGTCACAATCGTCACATTAGATGCTCCCACCTTTGCTTCGAGGTTGGGAATTCCACAAATCAAAGGGTTTGTAGTAATCACCAAGGCCAAATCACTAAAGGAATTTGGTGAGGCCAAAACCATTTCTCGACAACACCTCAATAATCACTGGTTAAAGTCTTCAAAGTGGGACTATAAGAGAATGAAATTGGAAATTCCATGCACGGACTTCACGGAGCCCATTCAAGCAGGCATAATATTTTTGTTTAGAATATTTAGATGGCCCCATGCCCAAGAATTCTTGGAGTGGATGTGTTATTTCTTATACTGCATAACAACACATAGCAGGGCTTTCAACTAGGCGGCGCTCATATCAAATCATGTGGATACACAGATGCGGACCATTACCCAACATTCAAAATTTTATATGACCTCATATGTGTTGTGGCATTGGCACAGCAAAGGCCAGCCTTTCAGGGCCTTGGAACAATTGGAGAGCTCAAAAATAGTCTGGGAAAGGTTACACCTTGCGATCATTATCCCCAGTTATAGTGGGAGCTAAGCTTCCAGAATTTTTGTTAGGTAAATGATGCCTTCATTTACCATAACATTCTTACACTTACCCAAGATTCTAGGTACCACCTCTCATAGGCTACAATGGCACTTGTCAACTCCTATGGTGGATATTTCATTCAATTCAGGCATCACACTTTCATCAAGGTGATAGGCTTCAACAGGAAGCCCTACCTCCTTCCCTAGTATTGCGGGGATAGGATTATTCTCTTGGAATCCTATAGGCAGATGATGGATCTGCATGCCCTCTTCATAGTGAAGAAAGTCACTAATGTCCCATTCCCCTTTTCTTGCAGAGATTATACATGTAGCCTCGCCGTAGCCTGACAGGTAGATAATGAGTTAAAAGGGTTAGGGCTGGTTGAATTCAACCACACCCAGAAGAACTATGACCCCCGTGGAAAAATTTCCGTCGTACTACCAAGGGCATCCCCCCACATGAAGATGACATTGAAGATTTCTGGGTAGATTACCAGGATAGCTTTGATTTCAGTGCCCACCAATATACAAGAATGAGCAAAGGGCTCATGGAGGCACTGGATCTTCAGACTTTCCCAAAGGGTTTCAATGACAGTGGGCCACTAGAGGATCTAGTGTACAAAGGATAGGGGATGGATAAATTGGACCTCCCTCCTGTGGATTGGGACACTCTGGAAGATTTTATGATTCAAGGAGCATGCCACCCCATCATAGAGGCAAGCCACAATTAGTTTTCCTGGGTGTGCTTCAAAAGCACCAACAAAAAAGCAGCGGTCAAGAAGACCATCCCTTCTTCAGGGGGTGTTGGACCTTCTTCATCTACTACACCTGCTGAAGAAAGTGTGAGTAAAGGAAAAGAAAAGGAGGGAGTCTTAGTGCCCAAGACATCCCTTGAGATCCCCACACTCCTAATGGTGAAATTACATGATCAGATGGAGTCGGTGAAGTTGGCTAGCCAAAAAATTAGCATGCAGGTGACCATAGGCCTCCCAATCACTCCAGTGACCTCTACTCACCCAAAGGGACCTCCCTCGTTGGCAGCTACGATGAGTAGATAGAATTTTGCTGAGGCAGAGTATTCTAGTATTCTAGACACCGGGGCTTCTCTTGTAAGAAAAAAGAAAACAACAACGATCCCCATACCAATTTCTCCTATTGGTATGCCCAAGAAGCCCCCAGTAGATGCAATTTTGGATCCTCTCAAACTAAAAAATATCTCTAACTCCTCTCCACCACATGATGATTTGGATGACACATTCTTGGTAGATGAGCTTCTAGAGATTTGGTAGGGCATTGATACTGTAGTGAAGGAAATTGGGGCTCAAGATCAAGAAAGGGAGGCCCCTGCAGAAGAAGAACTCCCCATAGAAAAGGACATATCAGAGCAAGAGGCTCAGGAGGAAAATGCTAAGCTTGAATAGGAAGAACCATAGGTTCAAAGGACTATAGATATGCCAAGGCAACCTACAGATGAGCCCCTGATGGGAGGAGAGCCTGGACCCCAGGGAACAATCATAGCTCTGATCATCACACTCCAGGTGCCTTTAGAGACTTCAGGTGACCAAATTCCCCGAAGTACTTTTAGAGAGGTCATGAAAGCTACCACCTTGTTGAACTTTGGCTAGTGACCTCATCCACCTCTGGAGGATGTCCCAATGGAGGAAGAAAATGTTGAATTAAATGAGGTCAATAGGGCCCAAGAACAGCAGCAGCCGATGGACCAGGAGGCCCTAGAAGAGGATAAGGAAGAAGCTACCAGTGACACTAGGGGAGACGATGTCCCTGAGAATACAGAAATAGAGACAAGGGAAGAGGTCCCAGGTGAGTTTATAGAAGATGCCAGTATGGCAGAAAATATAGAGGGTTTCAGATAACAGGAAATAGAAAGAGAGCAGGAAGAAAGAAAGGGACTGGAACAAGAATAGGAAAAGGAGCCAGAAGAAAATATAAACCCAGGTAATGCACCACCAAATTTGGAAGTGAATCCTAGTGATCAGGAATTGGCAGAAAGGCCGCCCTAGACACCCCAATGGCTGGTGGAAACAAAGAAAATAAAAGCTCCGATGGCACCTATAGGCGCTCCCTTGTCATTGGCTGAAATGATGGCCAAAAATGCTGAAACAAAGAAGCCCAAGAGGGCACGGGTGGTCCATACTCTCTAGACCAACCCAAAAAGTAGTATAGTTTTAGTCATCGTGACACCCCTAGAAAATACAGATGCAGCGACCACAAGGCCTGAAGACTATAGTATAACAGAGGTCGAGTTGGGGAAAAGGGACAAGCAAGGAGAACTTGACTTGCTCAAAGAAGCTACCAAGGCTATAGAGGCTTGGTATGCAAAATAGGGGTAGAAGCTGCAAGAGGAAAGAGAGAAAAATGCTAATCTCCTCACATTTTTGATAGAACTAACACAACCCTTGGCCGAAGTCCACCCTGGGACCCCTTCTTCTGGATTGCCACTTGCATAGGGCAATGTGGACTCCCTTCACATGTTGAAGAAAAAGGCGCAAGAAGTAGATGGGTGCACAGCCAAGAAAATAATGGCAATGAGAGAATTTGTGGCAGTGTCCCTCCCAGACTTTTATAAGATAGACCTCACTCTTAGCCATTCATGAATCTCCCCTCAGGTATGGGAGTTAGACCTAGAGAAGTATGAAAAGTTGAAGGTCAAGTTGGAGGAGATCCGCAGCATTGGTGAAGAGGTTGCCACATTATCTAACATTTTGTGAGAAGAATTGTATGATTCCATCCAGGTCTAGTACTCCAGACTTACCCTAGAAACTAAGGTTTGCAAGGAACTAGTTAAGACCTTAAAAGAGAAATTGACTACTGCATAATATCCCTTAGATTTATTCAAAACATTCATGGTCGAGGTATCACAAATTGATCCCCTCACCACCAGAACATGTACCCTAGAGGACTATGTCCTCAGTTAGTTTGATGTAAGGATGGAATCCCTGTATCCACCAAGCAGAGATTTTGATCAAGGCAGGTTGTCCCGATTGTCAAAGACTATTATTTGGTCGCATGACACCATCAAGATGGTGAATGAATTCTGGAACATGGCCGGAGAGGTTGAGGAAGCAATGGAGGCTATCTGTAGCAGATGGAGTAGCATCTAGAGCATAGACAAGGAGAGCATTAGCCAAGTGTTAGAAGCTTGGGAGAAAATGTAAGTCAATAAAGTTCTCCAGATCTGGGAAAAATTGGCCCGACGCTACATTCTATATTCTTTATTCTTTTGGAATGAAAGTTCCCGGATCCCAGAGTTTTGGGGCCCACATTTTTGAATTCTTTAAGTGACCCATGTCTTAGTTCCCAATGTTGACCAGTCACTTTCAAGGTAGTAATAAAGGTTGTCAGAGGGTGGGTAGCTATAACAAGACACGTCAGCTTTACGGGAGGTTTCTAATAGATGGTCTTTCCAAGACGCCACTTCAGAGATACAACTGGTGCATCAGAGACAGGGCACCGCTTTCCCATTTATCAGGCATGTAACCTCGATCCCCAGGGGATCATATTTCTTCTTTCTCCTTCTCATCTCTCATCTAAAGGCCGATTCTTCCACTCCATCTTTCTTTTCTTATTCTTCTAACCTATCAGGCCTTTCCGTCTCGAGGCTTTTTGTAACATAGTGTAGGTAGTACCAACCACCGAATAATGTATTTTATTGTAAAGTGTACAATAAGTTAGGGTTAGGGTTAGATCAAAAGATGTGTATAAATAATAAGTCTAACCTCATTCCAAAGGTCGGTAAAATTGATTATTTGTTAGTCCATAGTTAATAGCAAGGCAATTTTTGTCATTTCTTAGTTGTAGAGCTCAATGCTCCATAGTTTTAAGCTTTCAGTAGTTAAATGCTCCCTAGGATTTACCATTGTACCACGCACCAGTGCTTCCTAGAAGGATGTTAATGAAGAAGAAAGGGTTCTCTCAATGATGTTGTTGGCACTCTGTCTCCTTTTCTCTAATGCTTAAAATTAGATTAATGACCTCCTTTCTTTGCTACTGATAAAACATAAGCTGATGGTTGTATGTTTCTTTGGTATTTAGTGTAGTGTGTTAGAGCATTGTCAATGTTTTGAATGTTTAGCATAAATGTAAGTAGATGAAATCTTTCTAACTCTGCAAGATATTTTTAAGTTTATTTGTTTAGTAAATGCATGCTTGGATAAAACCCCACTCACCCGAATCCCTAGAGTTGATGGGTTGAAGATAACCAGCTATCCCCCTTAAAAAATAGTCACTTCTCCAAAATGAGCCCTACACTGTCGAGACCCAACTTTGATGTGCTTGGAGGCCCGAAGAATCTCATTTCCCCAGAAAACCTTTACAGGTGAAGTTGGTCAGTACCCCGGTACCCAGTGACAACTTACCTCTGTCGGTGGACCCAGTCACAAAGTCTCGTCAATAAAAACTAGCGCTAGAAGGAGGGCATGAACTCATCCCCCTCTCAAGATTTTGATTTTACACCACCCAAGGGTTCCCCAAGCCATAGTTTTAATATTCAAACCTTCAGTGGGGTTGGGTCTTTTTCTCCAGCGAGATTTGAAAGAGTCCTTAGATCAGCCCCTAATCCTAGAAGGTTTGTTGAACTTGAGCCCTCTACTCAAAAGAAACGGAACCCAAAATTCAAACCAACCATCTTTGTCTGGGGATCAATCATGCCCCATAATACCCAAACTTCCCAGACAATCCCGGTAATTAACTCTCTATCTAATCAAAATTCAACTCCCCCAATGGCTACTTATTTTGGAAATACCGGGTCCCCAATGGGAACTTTTCTAGGTGTAGCCAACAATTTACCCCCACACCACAAAAAGATTTGTCCTCGATATGAGCACTTAGGCTCACAAACTATAGAAGAGCATCTGTAGGCATACAAAGATGCCATGAACTGACACCAGATCCAACATCAAGACGTTGTGACCCAGATGTTTCCTTTGTCCCTAGGATAGAACAAATTGAATGGGTATCTCAATCTTCCCTCCAACTCCATCAATAGTTAGCAGGACATGGAAGATGCCTTCTTAGCTACCTTCCGCATACACATGGACCCGGCTTGGTCCCACAGCCAATTCATTTCCATCAAGAAGGAACCAAATGAACCCCTCATAGCATTCAATCACCGATTCCAATGCACCTTGAAGCGGTGCACAGGTCCCTTCATCCCATCTGCAGAAGTGACCATATAGACCTATCTCAATGCAATGGATCCCTTCGTTGCCACTCTCCTTTAGAGAAATACTATCCCGTGTAACTGAGATACTCCAGAAAAGGTCTACAACCTACCCTTAGAGTTATCCTGTGGCCTCAACAATTCCCTAGGAAGGATTGGGCAGAGCACCCCATTTAACATGATCCCTAGTGAAACTCCTTACGTTGGGGGATATAAACCCAATCTGGAAATGGGTGCCCCCACGATGGCCATGACTCCCCCACCACTGCCAATAGACCAGTAGGCCTGATACATATGTCCATCACAGACTCAGACAATATTGGGTGTAGAATCTTTCCCTTGGAATCAATCACAGCAGACACAACAACCTCAGACATAACCATTTGGAGTGCCCTTCTTCTATTCATCCGCGGCTGGAGGATTGTTGCCCTTGACTCTGGAAAATATTGCTACCTTCCCAGGGAACCAACAACAACAACTGTCATATTGTGATGCAAATACTCAGTTGACCGCTGAGGTAGAATCCCTTTGGTGAATGTTGTCTACCCTGACTGTAGACATGGGTCAACTGAAGGTGGGGTCCTACGCACCCCATAATTCCAATTCCTAAAGAGGGAATATTTTCTCCAACCAATGAAACAATAATGCCAGGGGAAGAAATTTCAACCATAGGCCTCAGCCAAACCAACTGTAATGGAAAAACAATGCAAACACAAGAGGTTTACCTCCGAACCAACACGCTAATCAGAATGGTGCTGCACCATCCCATTTTATGCCTATCACAGACTTCCAGCCCATGACCAATCGGTGTAGATTGCATGACACAGGCTCCCACAGTGAGGTAAATTGTGCCATGCTGGAGAAGGTCATCATGATTTTTGAGCTGGACAAGAAACAATCATTTGATCCTACTCCCCTAGAACCTTCTATGCAAGAGCCAACTCATGATGCATTCACCTGTGAGACCACCTTCTTCAGATCAGCAAGAGAAGATGAAGAAGAATCCAAGCTGCAAGGATTCTTTGATGAGTCGATTCCGGCCTTTGAGGCTAATGCCTTCACTAACCCACAGGCTCTTTACAACACTCAAAGCTAGGTTGGTAAAGGACCAGTTTACATGTCAACACCTCCCAAGGACACTCCTCCCTGGGACAATATAACTGACCGGCCCATCCCTCTAAAAGGTTCTAGCTCTAACCAAGAAAAGGACACAGCCGAGGGAAGCCACCTATTCCTGGGAGGAAGGTTTGACATCACAAATGTGTTAGAACAAATCACAACCTCCATGACCTTGATGGAGGTTTTACTAAACTGTCATGAGCAGAAGAAGTCTCTTCTGAAACTCTTAGGAAACCTGGAAGTTTTTAGTTGCCCACCCAAGACTGTCTCCTTTGAGGACGCCAAGGCGGGTGTCTTCTAGGGAAATACTGAGGATCCTCCAGTCCTACTAGGCCTGAACATACAAGGAAAAAACATATACAATTGCCTAGTAGATTCCAAAGCTTTGGGCAGCATCATGCCCTTATCCATATGCCAGAAGCTCAGATTTTGACCCACCCCATCTAATGGTGTAGCAATCCAGTTGGATAAAACTACTATGAAAATGGTGGGCAAATTGAAGAATGTCTAGATACAACTCATCTAGGACCCCAAAATAGCTAGTATAATCGATATCCAAGTGGTGGACATCCTAGAGACTTATGAGATGTTATTAAGTCAGAATTGGTCTAAGTCCTTGAATGGATACTTTTTGACTGACTTTTCCCACTTATGGCTCCCCTAGGAAGGAGAATCAAACAAGATCTAGGTTGAAAGTGAGCCCCGAATGAAGTAGGCAATTATCAAAGTCGGGAGGGTTAATGAGGTCTTATTCTCTGAGATTTCCCCTAGGGTGTACCAACCCCTTGAAATCTTAATGTTCAATTTCACCCTGGGAGAAGATCCCATAGTTCTGCAGAGAACCCAAGACCTAGAAGAAAAGTTGAGGGTTGAGGTTAACTCTTAGGGTGCCATGGTGACCCCCGCTACACTCTTGTCTGACACTTAGTTCTGGGTACATTATCAGAAACATTCAGAGCTAGAATGTGAGCCTATTCTTTCCATTGCTACCTAGCACATTAACGCCTTTCAGAAAAAAGAACATACAGTTGATTCCCTGAAGCCCACTATTCCTACTGGAAGCATTTCTTTAGTGCCATCTCTCTGGGGATCTCAATCCCAAACCCCTCTAAAAGCAAATCTCACCCACACAAAATTAGTGCCATAGGGAAATCCTACCAGGTCTCCCAAAAGAAATCCAAAGACTGCTCCATCTCCCCAGCTCCAAATGACAAGTGATGATTTGTGGACCTTTAAGTTTGATGGGTCCCAGTCTAAACAAGGCTATGGGGCCAGAGTAGAATTAATCAACCTGCAAGGGAAATCCTTCCTTGCATCCTATAGGCTACAGTTTAACTATACAAATAACATTACGAAGTATGAGGCCTTAGTCCTTGGACTCCTATTTGCATTAAGGAAAGGAATCACTCACCTCTGAGCTCTGGGTGATTCAAATTTGATTTTCAAACAAGTCCAGAGTCAATACATGTGTCATGATAAAAGGTTGGCTGCATACCACAATCGAGCATGGATCCTTATTAAGGATTTTGAAGCCTTCAGCATTGATCTCATTCCTCGATTACTAAATTATGTCCTAGATGCCCTTGCTATTTCTTCAAGCACACTTGAGCCCATGGCTGGCTCATGACTCTAGAGATTTTTCATTGAGATGGTCCTCACACTGTCCATTCCAGATAATGTCACCCACTTTTAGGTTTCTGAGGACGATCAACATATCTTGGCCTTTATGGCCAATGTTGGCATTTTGGAAGACCAGATAGTGGAGAAACAAGACCATGATGACACTAGATAGGGTGATGAGGATGATGGGATCATGGACCTACCTACCAACACCATCCCAAAGGGGATTGTCACACTTGAAAATATCTTTGACTCAGACCCTCGGGGCCGGGGAAAGATATCATCCTCCTCTGAGGGACGAAAATTTGAGAAAGTGAACACCGGCCAGCATGGTGAAGAAAAGATGATACACATTGGTACCTCCTGCTCCCCTGAGGAGAAGGAGAAGATTCTTTTGGTTCTCTGAAAATACATAGACATGATCACATGGGGGTACAAGGAATTGAAAACATACAACACATCCATTATGACTCATACCATCCCACTAAAACCTGATGCTAAGCCTTTCTAGAAAAAGAAATGGCCAGTTAACTTGCTAAGAGGCTTTGATCCATCAGAAGGTGAAAAAACTGTTGTCAGCCTAGATAATATTTCCAATTCGACATACTACATGGGTTGCCAACTTAGTCCCTATGAGAAAGAAGAGCGGTGAAATTCACCTTTGCGTGGATTTCCAAAATTTGAATAGAGCCTCCAAGAAAGATAATCACCCTCTCCCCTTGCTGGATGAGGTGTTGCAGATAGTGAATGGATCCCAAATGATGTCTTTCTTGGATGGATACTTTGGCTATAACCAAGCTATGGTTAATTTTAAAGATAGAGAAAAAATGGCATTCACCACCAAGTGGGGGACGTTTGCATATCAGAGAATGCCCTTTGACTTGATTAATGCAGGGGCCACATTTCAAAAGGCCATGGGCGTTGCATTTGAGGGCCTTATGAATAGGTGCATAATCATCTACATGGATGATTTGACTATCTTTTCTTAGGACAGGCATGACCATTCCGCCCACCTTTCCCAGATCTGTGAGAGATGTTGCCGGTATGGAATATCCCTCAACCCCAAGAAGTGCATACTCGGGGTCACTAAAGGGAAGTTGATCGGGAAAATTGTCTCCAAGAAGGGTATATCCATTGACCCTGAGAGAGTTGAAGCACTGCTAAATTTGCAAATGCCTGGCAGCAAGAAAGAGATGTGATCTTTCTTCAGAAAGATCAACTTTGTTTGGCAATTCATCATTGGATTCGCCAAAATCGTGAAGCCACTCAAAGAGATGATGAAGAAAGACACCAAAATTTATTGGAGTCCTAAAGTAAAGTAGGTGTTCACCCAGATTAAATAGACAATAATCGAGGCAGCGGTCCTGGCTAGTCCAAACTACTCCCTCCCATTTTATATTTACTCCTTTGCTTCGCTGCATTCTACCGCGACCGTATTAACCCAAAATGTCAAAGGGGAAGAACGACCAATAGATTTCATGAGATCCCCATTCAAGAATGCTGAAATCTAGTATTCATCATTAGAAAAGTAGGCCTTTGCTCTTCTTTACACCATGAAGAAATTCTAGCATTACATTCTCCGAAGCAAGGTGCATGCTATCATCCCAGACCAAGCTGTGAAATCTCTGCTGATGCAGAGTGAACTGGCACGAGAGGCGGTGGAAATAGATGGCCATCCTCTAGGAATATGACTTAGAAATGCAACCAATGAAGATATTCTGAGGCCAGAGACTAAGTCTAGCGATGGCTAAAGAGACCCCTCACATGGAATGTCAAACGTACAACATGGAGTCCATTACTCAAGACCCGTGGTACATTGATCTAGTGTACTTATTGTTAAACAAAAGATGCCTAGAGGGGTTATCTCCTAACAAATGTAGCACCTTGTGGGTGAAAATCGCTCACTTCATGATCAAAAACTCCATGATTTACCACAGGAACTATGAGGGAGTGTACCTTCGATGCATCAACAAGGACCAAGTTGCAAAAATGATTGAAGAACTCCATGGGAAATTTGGGACCAAGCACGGCTCAGGCAACGCCACCACCCATCAGATCCTTCATGCTGGATATTATTGGCCCTACATATTTGAAGATGTCTACACTCACATTCGGAAGTGCCATACTTACCAAACTACGATGCATCATAAGCGTACCCTGGCTATGCCCTTACAGCCGGTGTTAGAAGCTAGACCTTTCACCCAATGGGCATTTGAATTTATCAAGGAAATCAACCCCAACTTGTCTGCCAACCACTGATACATCCTAATTGCAACTAATTACTGCACCTAGTGGTCCAAAGCCATACCATGCAAAAATAACATGGGAGATGTGGTTATCAAATTCTAGGAAGAAAACATCGTCACAAGATTTGGAATGCCCTTCAATATAGTGTGTGACAATGGTCTAGTGTTTTCTTTGGCACAACTACTCAAATGAACCTAAAACCGGAAGATCACTCCGAAGTTTTCTAGCAACTATTACCCCTAGGGGAACGGTGTTGCTGAATCAATGAACAAAAATTTACTTGAAGTGATCAAACACCTGTTAGAATAGAATCCCTAGGTTTGGCACCAAAAGCTAAGATTCACCCTCTAGGTGGATCGTATTCGAATTAAGGCCACCCTGGGAACATCCCCATTCCATCTGGTTTACAACTAGAACCTAGTGTTCCCAATCAACTTACAGATCCCAATTTTACAATTCATGCAGGAATTTGGTAACTGGGATAATATTGTGGAGGTGTGGCTCCTGAATCTAGTGTGGATGGAAGAAAAATGTGACACACCCATTGAAAATTTCATGCATCACCAAGCAATGGTAAAATGATGGTTTGACCAAAGATCCCAATACAAGGCCTTTCAAATTTCAGACTTGGTTCTTTTCTGGGACAAGGCCCAGGAAAAAAAGGAAAGCACACCAAGTTCCAACGGCTCTGGCTTAGACCATACCTAATCTTAGAGATCTGCGGAGCAAATACCTATCACCTCATACCATGACTGGAGAACTTGTCCCATTTCCCATCAATGGAAACTTCATCAAACATTACTTCGAAAGAGGTTGGTTTGCCCAGAGTTGTATTTTATGTAAATTTGCTTTCTTGTAAATATTTCTTTCCCGGTGTCCCCGTTTGGGGGTGCCTCGTTTGTAAATAGTTTTGTTGGCTATCCTCTAGGACCGCCCCTTTTATTTTGTTTCATTTTTGGTTTTCTTCTATCTTCTTTCTCAGGTCCAACATTTTTCTCCCCCTCTTGTAGGCTGGTATGCTTAGCATAACATCTAGTCTCCGGGATGGTTCCTTTGGCACTGCGGTGAACTTAGAATCTATTGTTAGCATGGTGGAATTGGTCTGGTCTCCATAGTTATTTTGAAATTTTGGTAGAAAATAATGAGTAATCTTCACCAGACTTATCCCTGGAAGCTTGGTAATTAGTTAAATCTAAATTCTAAAGGAACAAGTAATTGAACACACTGAGGGTAGATCAGTCGCATTGGTTAGTTGGCCCAAGTCTAAACTTTTAAGGATTCTTTTTGGGTTCAGATTTTTCCCTCCCCATTCAGCAAATTAAGGTGGGTGGAAGGGTGAAAGAAGTACCTCCATTGAATTTAGCTAAGCTTAAGCTCAACGATGAAAGAAGTACTACCCTCCCACCCAAAAGAGAATAAAATAACAAAAGGAAAAAGGGACATGACTCCGGTATCTGGGGAAAGTGAACAAATTTGATGACTTTTGGTTTAATATACTTAGTGCCCCTTCTCTGCTTCTCCCAAAGGTCATCGGCTTGACTTCCTTCCAAAGAACACACTTCACAACTGATGAAAGGATCATAGATTGAATCACGTATGGTTGGATTTTCTCAAACGTTTCAAACCTTACGAGCAAGATGCTTTGAGTAATGATTTATTCTAGTTTTGCTAACCAGAGATTCTATGGTTCTCAAATGAACTAAGGCATTCATCCCAGATAGTCGCCATTTGTTATGCCCTACATCCCTATCCCTAAATTTTGTGTGCAAAATGTTGGGTCTCCCTTTTTGTTTTTCTTTTGTCTCTTACCTTATTTTCTTTTCCTTTTCTTATTTTGTTTCTTTCTCTGGGTTTTGTTCCCTGCGGTGTTGGTTTTGTTTTGTGTTTTTGTCCTTCGTGTCTCCGAGACCCGGTCCCAGAGTTGGTAGTTTTCTTTCTAGAAGCTAGATTCTGGACTCTGGACTCCAGGATTCTTTGCCACAATTTCTACTTCTCATAAGAAGACATGGTTGTTTGGAATCCCTGGGCTCAGAGTCCGGCAGTTCACCTGTTCTGAAGTTTGCTAAGAGAAGGTAACTTGCTTTTAGCTTGGGTATAAATAAGATTTACCTATCCTTTTCACAGTTACCATGATTAAAACACTTAGAGTTTTTAGAGCGATTCATAGGTGATTTGAGTGCAAATTAAGTGTGAGTTCCTCTAAGCTTAGTGGATAATGATGAATCGATCTTCGATAGTTGTTCTTGGTGTTGGAGGAAAAAGTTGTTACAAAGTGGTCTGGTGTTTCTTCTCTTTGCTGTTCTTCAGATTCTAGGTTGGTGTTTCTGGTTCTTTCGCTTGTTCTTTGCTTTTGTTTCTATTTTTTCTTGCACCTTTATTGCCTGGTTCAGCACCCGTTGGTGGGTTGGCTCTGCCAGAGGGTTGTCTTCCCTTTGTATAGGTGTAAGATAATGTATATGTTTGTACATTTCAGCTTTGTTTTAGGGAAGCTACTCTGCATTCTATTTTGGGTGTATATTGATGTATATAGTGTATATTTTCTATAATCTTATGTATATACACTTTGGCCCTCGGCCCTCCTATACATCTTGTGTATATCATGTATATGTGTGTTATGTATATCCTTTAGAGTGTCAAGTTCTTCATGCTCTGTCATGAATCACAAACTGACAAGACAAAGCTCGTTGAGACAGAGTCACCATGGTTTGAACTTGGCACCTTGCTGGTTCAAACCATGGTGGCTTTCTCTCTCCTCTGTCTTGTCATATTAATTGTATGATTAATTCTCCACATATGGCATTTAAAATGCATCCAATCTAGCATTCATTTTTTCCCCATGTCAGCCCACTTGTCCTAATCAATGCCATAACAACCTTTACACTGCCTGCCATTTTCCCACATGCCAGCACACAACAACTAGTGTACGGTTTTGTTGCTAGTCTCATCGACAATGGCTAGTTTGTCCAAACTCTAGACTCCCAGTGGGACCTTGTCCTCTACTTTTTCTGTCACCATGTCAGCACATTCTGGAATGCTTAAGCCATGTTCATTTTTTAGAAACTTTGGAACTTTTGGATATATATACACAAACATTTATGTTGATAGGTGCAGGTCGATAGAAAATAACCTAGAGTTTTTCATATTTATGTAACCTAACAATTTTTCAATCTTGCAGGTTGTTGATAAGCTGATTCAAAATGTCTGACGACTTTGCACCTCCTGATAGCCTAGAATTACCAACCACCTCTACTCGGGAAACCACAAAATTGAGGCTGGAAAGAATGTTGGCAAAGCTACCATTAACATCTAAGTACCTGACAGAGGGAGGTGTTGTGGGGTCTAAAATAGACTCCAAGGTTCAAGAAATGACAGATTCAGACCCTAGGAGTTTGGCCAAACTACAAGGTCTAATCCAGACCATTTACAGGTTGAAAGAACAAGGGGACAAAATATCAACTTACTTAGCTGCCTCTAGCATCATCAAGGCTGCAAATTTTCCATGCATGGTGCAGTCCCCTGAACTTATCAGGCAGCTGGTAGTATTATATAACCCGGCCACTCATTCAGTATTGCTACAAGATCCCCAGCTGCTACAATATCCTGCCAAAATCGTCACATTAGATGGTCCCACCTTTTCTTCTAGGTTCAGAATTCCACAGTTTAAAGGGCCCCTAGTAAGCACTTGGGCCAACTCATTAAAGGAATTCAGTGAGGCTGAAACCATTTCCTGACAGCACCCCAATAATCACTAGTTAAAGTCTCTGAAGCAGGACTAGAAGAGAATGAAATTGGAAATTCCCCGTAGGTACTTCACAAATCCCATTCAGGCAGGCATAATATTTTTGTGCAGAATCTTTGGATGGCCCCACACCTAAGAATTCTTGGAGTGGATGTAATATTTCTTATACTGCATAACAACACATAGCAGGGCTTTCAACTGGGTGGTGATCATATCCAATCATGTGGATACACAGATGCGGACCATTGCCCAACATTCACAATTTTATATGACCTCATATGTGCTATGGGAATTGGCACAGCAAAGGCCCACTTTTCAGGGCCTCGAAATAGATGGAGAGCTCAGAAATGATCCATGAAAAGTTACACCTTGGGATCATTATCCCTAGTTATAATGGGAGCTAAGCTTCCATAATTTTTGTCGGGTAAATGATGCCTTTATTTACCATAACATTCTTACACTTACTTGAGATTCTGGGTACCACCTCTCATAGGCTACAATGGCACTAGTCAGCTCCTATAGCTGATATCTCATTCAATTTAGGCATCACACTTACATCAGGGTGACAGGCTTCAATGGGAATCCCTACCTCCTTCACCAGTATTGCAGGGATAGGATTATTCTCTTTGAATTCTATAGGCAGATGATGGATATGTACACCCTCTTCATAGAGAATAAGGTCACTAATGTCCCATTCTCCTTTTCTTGCAGGGATTATACATGCAGCCTTGCCGTGGCCTGGGCGGTGGATAATGAATTAAAAGGGTTAGGGTTGGTTGAATTCAACAACACCCGGAAGAACTATGACCCCCGTGGAAAATTGTCATTGCACTACCAAGGGCATCCCCCCCACATGAAGATGACATTGAAGATTTCTGGGTGGATTGCCAGGATAGCTTTGATCTCAAGGCCTGATAATATACAAGAATGGGCAAAGGGCTCATGGAGGCACTAGACCTACGGACTTTCCCGAAGGGTTTCAATGACGGCGGGCCACAAGAGGATCCAGCATACAATGGATAAGTAAAAGATAAATTGGACCTGCCTCCTATGGATTGGGCCACTCTAGAGGATTTAATGATGGAAGGGGTATGCCACCCCATCATAGAGGTAAGCCACAAATATTTTACCCGTGTGTGCCCCAAAAGAACCCACATGAAAGCAGCGGTCAAGAAGACCATCCCTTCTTTAGCCACCACTGGACCTTCTTCATCCACCACGCCCACTGAAGCAAGTGTGAGTAAAGGAAAAGAAAAGGAGGGAGTCCCAGTGCCCAAGGAATCACCTCAGATCCCCGCACTCCTAATGGAAAAATTACATGATCAGATGAAGTCGGCAAAGTTGGCTAGGCAACAAATTAGCATGCAGGTGGCGGCCGGCCTTCGGGTCACACCAATGACCTCTTCTTGTCCAATGGGACCTCCCTCATTAGTAGCTATGATGAGTAGATAGACTATTACTGAGGCAGATCCTTCTAGTATTCTAGACACTAGGGCTTCTCTCATAAGAAAAAAGAAAACAACATCGATCCCAATACCAATTGCTCCTCTTGGTATGCCCGAGAAGCCCCTAGTAGATGTATGTTTGGATTCTCCCAAACTAGAAAATATCTCCAACTCCTCTCCATCACATGATTATTTTGATGACACATTCTTGGCAGATGAGCTTCTGGAGATCCGGCAGGGCATTGATACTGCAGTGAAGGAAATTGAGGCTCAAGATCAAGAAATTGAGGCCCTAGCAGAAGAACTCACCATAGAAAAGGACATATCAGGGCAAGAGGCTCAAGAGGAAAATGTTGAGCCTAAATAGGAAGAACCATAGGTTCAAAGGACCATAGATATACCAATGCAACCTATAGATGAGCCCCTAATGGAAGGAGAACCCAGACCCCAGGGAACAACCGTACCTCTGACCATCACACTATAGGTGCCTTTGGAGACTTCGGGTGACCAAGTGCCTCAAAGTACTTTCAGAGAGGTCATGAAAGTTGCCACCTTATTGACCTTTGGCCAGTGACCTCATCCACCTCTGGAGGATGTCCCAATAGAGAAAGAAAATGTTAAAGTAAATAAGGCCAATAGGGCCCAAGAACAACAACAGTCGATGGACCAGGAGGTCCCAGAAGAGGAGAACGAAGAAGCTGTCGGCGACACCAGGGGAGACAAAGTCCTTGAGAATATAGAAATGGAGACCAAAGAAGAGGTCTTAGGTTAGTTTATAGAAGATGCTAGTATGGTAGAAAATATAGAGGGTTCCGGAGAATAGGAAACAAAAAGAGAGTAGGAAGCAAGAAAGGGACCGAAACAAGAACAGGAAAAGGAGCCAGAAGAAAATATAAACCCAGGTAATGCACCGCCAGATTTAGAAGTGAATCCCAGTGAGAAAGAATTGGCAGCAAGGCCACCCTAGCCACCCCAATGGCTGGTGGAAACAAAGAAAAGAAAAGCTCTGGTGGTGCCTATAGGTGCTTCCTTGTCATTGGCCGAAATGATGGCCAAAAATGCTAAAATAAAGAAGCCCAAGATTGCATGGGTGCTCCATACTCTCTGGACCAACCCAGTAGGTAGTACAGATGTGGTCATTGTGATAGCCCCAAAAAATATAGATGTAGTGGCCATAAGGCCTGAAGACTATATTATAATAGAGGTTTAGCTAGGGAAAAGGGACAAGCAAGGAGAACTTGACTTGCTCAAAAATGATACCAAGGCTATAGAGGCACAATATGCAAAATAGGGGCAAAAGTTATAGGAGGAAAGAGAGACAAATGCTAATCTCCTCACACTTCTAATAGAAATAACATGGCCCTTGGCCAAAATCCACCCCAAGACCCCTTCTTCCAGATTGCCGCTTGCACAGGGCGACGTGGAGTCCCTATGCATGATGAAAAAAAGGTGCAAGAAATAGATGGGTGGGCAGTCAAGAAAATAACAGCAATGAGAGAATTTATAGTGGCATCCCTCCTAGACTTTTACAAGATAGACCTCACCCTTAGCCATGCAAGAAGCTCTGCTCAGGTATGGTAGTTAGACCTAGAGAAGTATAAAAGATGAAGGCCGGGTTGGAGGAGATCTGCAGTATTGGCGAAGAGGTTGCCACATAATCTGGAATTTTGGGAGAAGAATCATATGATTCCCTCCAGGTCCAATACTCCAGACTTGACCTCAAAATTGAGGTTTGTAAGGAACTGGTTAAGACCTTAAAAGAGAAATTGACTACTGCCCAATATCCCTTGGATTTATTCAAAAGATTCGTGGTCGGGGTATCACAAATTGATCCCTTCACCACCGGAGTGTGTACCCCTAAGGACTATGTCCTTAGTAAGTTTGATGAAATGATGGAATCCCTGTATCCATCAGGCAGAGATTTTGATCAAGGCAGGTTGTCCTGGTTGTCAAAGATTATGATTCGGTCACATGACACCATCAAGATGGTGAACAAATTCCGAAACGGGTCCAAAGAGGTTGAGGAAGCAATGGAGGTTGTCCATAGTAATGGAGTAGAATCCAGAGCATAGACAAGGAGAGCATTATCCAAGTGTTAGAAGCTTGGGAAAAAATGTAAATCAATTAATTTCTCCAGATCCTGGAAAAATTGGCCCGACGCTACATTCTATATTCTTTATTCTTTTGGAATGCAAGTTCCTGGATCCCAGAGTTCTAGGTCCCACATTTTTTAATTCTTCAAGTGACCCGTGTCTCGGTTCCTAATGCCGACCAATCACTTTCAAGGTAGTAATAAAGGTTGTCAGAGGGTGGGTAGCTATAACAAGGCATGTAACCTCGACGGGAGGTTTTTGACAGATGGTCTTCCCAAGGTGCCACTTCAGAGATACACCTAGCGCATCGGAGACAGGGTACCACTTTTCCATTTATGAGGCATGTAGCCTCAATCCCTAGGGGATCAAATTTCTTCTTTATCCTTCTTGACTCTCTTCTTGAGGCCAATTATTCCACTCCATCTTTCTTGTCTTATTCTTCTAACTTATCAGGCCTTTCCATACCAAGGCTTTTTGTAACATGGTGCAAGTAGTACCAGCCACCAGATAATGTATTTTATTGTAAAGTGTAAAATAAGTTAGGGTTAGGGTTAGATCAAAAGATGTGTATAAATAATAAGTCTAACCTCATTCTAATGGTTAGTGAAATTGATGATTTTCGAATCCACTATTAATAACAAGGTATTTTTTCTCATCTCTTAGTTGCAGAGCTCAATGCTCCATAGTTTTAAGCTTTCAGTAGTTAAATGCTCCCTAGGAGTTACCATTGTACCACACACCAGTGTTTGCTGAAAGGATGTTAATGAAGAAGAAAAGGTTCTCTCAATGATGTTATTGGCACTCTGTCTTCTGGGATGACAGTATTTTTATGCTTTATGTTCTTCATGTCCTTTTCTCTAATGCTTAAAAGTAGATTAACAACCTCCTTTCTTTGCTACTAATAAAACATAAGCTGATGGTTGTATGTTTCTTCGCCATTTAGTGTAGTGTGTTAGAGCATTGTTGATATTTTGAATGTTTAGCATAACTGTAAGTAGATGAAATCTTTCTAACTCTGAAAAATATTTTTAAGTTTATTTGTTAAGTAAAGGTGTGCTTGGAGAAAGCCCCACTCACTTGAATCCCTAGAGTTGATGAGTTGAAGATAACTAGCCATCCCCCTCAAAAAATAGTCACTTCTCCCAACCGAGCCCTGTACTATCAAGACTGACTCTCACATGCTTGGAGGCCTGGGGAATCTCATTTCCCCAGAAAACCTTTACAGGTGAAGTTGGCCAGTACCCTCGTAGCCAGTGACAACATACCTATGTCGGCAGACCCGATCACAAAGTCCTGTCAACAGAAACTAGCGCTAGAAGCAGGGCATGAACTCATCCCCCTCTCAGGATTGTAATTTAACACAACCCAAGGGTTCCACAAGCCATAGGTTTAGAAATCAAGCCTTCAGTGGGATTGGGTATTTTTTCCCAGTGAGATTTGAAAGAGTCCTTAGATCAGCCCCCAATCCTGGAAGGTTTGTTGAACTTGAGCCATCTGCTTGAAAGAAATGGACCCTGAAAGTCAAACCAACCATCATTGTCTAGGAATCAAGCATGCCCCATAATACCGAAACTTCCCAGACAATCCCAGGAATTAATACTCAATCTAATCAAAATCCAACTCCCCCAATGGATGCTTATTTTAGAAAGACCAGGTGCCCAATGGGAACTTTTCTGGGAGCAGCCAATGATTTACCCCCACACCCTAAAAATATTTGTCCCTGATATGAGAACTTAGGCTCACAAACCGTAGAAGAGCATCTGTAGGCATACAAAGATGCCATGAACTAACACTAGATCCAACATCAAGATGTTGTGACCTAGATGTTTCCTCTATCCTTGAGACAGAATGAATTAAAATAGTACCTCAATCTTCCCACCAACTCCATCAATAGTTGGCAAGACATGGAAGATGCCTTCCTGACTGCCTTCTGCATACACATGGACCCAGCTTGGTCCCACATCCAGTTCATTTCCATCAGGAAGGAACCAAATGAACCCCTCACAACATTCAATCATCAGTTCCAATGCGCCTTGAAGCAGTGCACGGGTCCCTTCATTGCATCCATAGAAGTGACAATACAGACCTATCTCAATGCAATGGATCCCTTCGTTTCCACTCTCCTTTGGAGAAGTACCATCTCGGGCAACCTGAATACTCTGGCAAAGGTCTAAAACCTAGCCTTAGAGTTATTCCGCAGCCTCAAAAAATTCCTGGGTGGGATTGGGCAGAGCACCCCATTTAACATGATCCCCAGCGGAACTCCTTACATCGGGGGATATAACCCCAAGCTGGCAATGGGTGCCCCCACGATTGCCATGACTCTCCCACCACCGCCAATAGACTAGTAGGCCTGATACATATATCCATCACAGACTTAGACAATACCAAGTCTGGAATCTTTCCCTTGGAATCAGCCGTAGAAGACACAACAACCTTAGACACAACCATCCAGAGTTCCCTTCTTCTAGTCATCTACGGCTGGAGGACTCCCGCCATCAACCCTGGGAAACATTGTTGCCTTCCTAGGAAACCAACAACAACAACTATCACATTGTGATGCAAACACTCAGTTGACCACTGAGGTAGAATCCCTTTAGCGAATGCTATCTACCCTGACTATAGACATGGGTCAACTCAAAGTGGGTCCTATGCACCCCAGAATTCCAATTCCTAGAGAGGGAATATTTTCTCTGGCCAACAAAACAAAAATGTCGGGGGAAGAAATTTAAGCCATGGGCCTCGGCCCAACTAAAAAAAATGGAACAACAACACAAACACTGGAGGTCCACCTCTTAACCAACATGCCAATCAGAATGGCGCTGGACCATCCCATTTTACGTCAGTCGTAGACTTCCAGCCCATGACCAATTGGTGTAGATTACATGACACTGGCTCCCACAATGAGGTAAACTATGCCACACTAGAGAAGGTCATCATAATTTCCTAGCTGGACAGGAAGCAATCATCTGATCCTACTCCCTTAGAACCTCCTATGCAAGATCTAACTCACGGTGCATTCACCTATGAGACCATCTTCTTTGGATCAACCGGAGAAGAGGAAGAATAATCTGAACTACAAGGATTTTTTGATGAGTCGATTCCAGCCTTTGAGGCCAATGCTTTCACTAACCCATGGGCTCCTTACAACACTCGGAGCCAGGTTTGTAAAGGGCCAGTTTACATACCAACACCTCCCAAGGACACTCCTCCCTGGGACAATATAACTGATCAACCCATCCCTCTAAAAGGTTCTAGCTCTAACCAAGCAAAGGACCTGGCCGAGGCAAGCCACCAATTCCCAAGAGGAAGGTTTGGCATCACAAAGGCGTTAGAAAAAACCACCACCTACATGACCTTGATGGAGGTTTTACTAAACTATCCTAAGTAGAAGAAGTCTCTTCTGAAACTCTTAGGAAACCCAGAAGTTGTCAGTCGCCCACCCAAGACTATCTCTCTTGGGGACGCCAATGTAGCTGTCATCTGGGGAAATACTGAGGATCCTCCATTCCTACTAGGCCTGAACATACAAGGCAAAAACATATACAACTGCCTAGTAGATTTCAAAGCTTCGGGAAACATCATGCCCTTATCCATATGCTAGAAGCTTAGATTCTGACCCACCCCATCTAATGGTGTAGTAATCCAGTTGGATAAAATTGCTATGAAAATGGTGGGAAAATTGAAGAATATCCAAATATAGCTCATCTAGGACCCCAAAATAGCTAGTATAATCGATATCCAAGTGGTGGACATCCCAGAGACTTATGGGATGTTATTAAGTCTGAATTGGTCTAAGTCCTTGAATGAATACTTTTTGACCAACTTTTCTCACTTATGGCTCCCCTAGGAATGAGAATCAAAGAAGATCTTGGTTGAAAGTGAGCCCCTGATGAAGCAGGCCCTTATGAAAGTCGGGAGGGTTAATGAGGTCTTATTGTCTGAGATTTCCCTAGGGTGTACCAACCCCTTGAAATCTTAACATTCAATTTCACCCCAGGAGAAGATCCCATAGTTCTGCAGAGAACCCAAGACCTAGAAGAAAAGTTGAGGGTTGAGGTTAACTCTCAGGGTGCCATAGTGACCCCCGCTACACTCTTTTTTGGCACTTGGTGCCAGGTACATTATCAGAAACATTCAGAGCTAAAGTGTGAGCCTTGTCTTTCTATTGATACCTAGCACATCGACGCCTTCCAGAACAAAGAACATACATCTAATTCCCCAGAGCCCAGTATTCCTACTCGAAGCATTTCTTCAGTGCCATCTCTTTGAGGATCTCAATCCCAAATCCCTCTGGAAGAAAACCTCACCCACGCACAATCATCACCAGCGGAAACTCCTCCTAGGTCTCGCAAAAGCAATCCAAAGACTACTCCATCTCCTCAGCTCTAGATGACAAGTGATGTTTTGTGGACCCCTAAGTTTGATGGGTCCTAGTCTAAACAAGGTTGTGGGGCCAGAGTAGAATTAATCAACTCACAAGGGAAATCCTTCCTCATGTCCTACAGGTTATAGTTAAACTACATAAACAACATTACAGAGTATGAGGCCTTAGTCCATGGACTCCCAATTGCTTTAAAGAAAGGAATCACTCGCATCTGGGACCTGGGTGATTCAGAGTTGATTGTCAAACAAGTCTAGAGTTAGTACATGTGTCATGATAGAAGGCTAGCTACATACCACAATCAGACATGGAGCCTTATTGAGGATTTTGAAACCTTCAACATTGATCTTATTCCCCGGTGATGAAATTATGTCCTAGATGCCCTTGTTATTTCTGCCAGCACACTTGAGCCCATGGCTGGCTCATGACTCTGGAGATTTTCTGTTGAGATGGTCCCCACCCCATCCATTCAAGATAATGTCACCCACTTTAAGGTTTTTGAGGACGATCAACATATCCTGGCCTTTATGGCCAATGTTGGCATTTTTGAAGACCAGATAGTGGAGGAACGAGACCATGATGACACTAGATAGGGTGATGAGGATGATGGGATCATGGACCTACCTACCAACACCATCCCAAAGGGGATGGTCACACTTGAATGAATCTTCGACTCAGACTCTCAGGGCCGGGAAAAGATATCATCCTCCTCTGAGGGAGGAAAATTTAAGAAAGTGAACATCGGACAGCCTGGTGAAGAAAAGATGATACACATTGGTACCTCCTTCTCCCTTGAGGAGAAGGAGAAGATTCTTGTGGTTCTCTAAGAATACATAGATTTGATTGCATGGGGGTATGAGGACTTGAAAACATACGACACATCCATTATGACTCATACCATCCCACTGAAACCTAATGCTAAGCCTTTCTAGAAAAAGTAACGACCAGTAAACTCATTAATAGAGCCTCTGATGTGTCAAGAGGTGGAAAAATGGTTGTCAACCCAGATAATCTTTCCAATCTGGCATACTACGTGGGTTTCCAACTTAGTCCCTGTGAGAAAGAAGAGCGGTGAAATTTGCCTTTGCGTAGATTTTTGAAATTTGAATAGAGCCTCCAAGAAAGATAATCACCCTCTCCCCTTGCTAGATGAGGTCTTGCAGATAGTGAATAGATCACAAATGATGTCTTTCTTAGATGGATACTCTGGCTATAACCAAGTTATGGTTAAGTTTGAAGATAGAGACAAAATGACGTTCACCACCAAGTGGGGGATGTTTTCATATCAGAGAATGCTCTTCAATTTGATTAATGCAGTGGCCACATTTTAGAAGGCCATGGACATTGCATTTGAGGGCCTTGTGAACTAGTGTATAATCATCTACATAGATGATTTGACCATATTTTCTTAGGATAGGCGTGACCATTCTGCCCACCTTGCCTAGATCTGTGAGAGATGTCACCGGTATGGAATATCCCTCAACCCCAAGAAGTGCATATTCGGGGTCACTGAAGGGAAGTTGCTTGGGCACATTGTCTCCAAGAAGGGTATATCAATTGACCCTGAGAAAGTTTAAGTGCTACTAAATTTGCAAATTCCCAACAACAAGAAAGAGATGCAATCTTTCTTTGGAAAGATCAACTTTGTCTGGCAATTCATCACTGGATTCGTCAAAATCATGAAACCACTCAATGAGATGATGAAGAAAGACACAAAAATTGAGTGGATTCCTAAAGAAAAGTGGGCATTTTCCCAGATTAAATAGACAATAATGGAGGAACCGGTCCTAGCTAGTCTAGACTACTCCCTCCCATTTTATATTTACTCCTTTGCTTCTCTGCATTCTGTCGCAGCCGTATTAACCCAAAAGGTTGAAGGGTAAGAATGACCAATAGATTTCATGAGCTCCCCTTCAAGAATGCTGAATTTTGGTATTCATCATTGGAAAAGAAGACCTTTTCTCTTGTTCAGGCTATGAAGAAATTTTGGTATTACATTCTCCGGAGCAAGGTGCATGCTATCATCCCAGACCAGGCTGTGAAATCTTTGCTGATGCAGAGTTAATTGGGTGAGAGGTGAGGGAAATGGATGACTATTGTCTAGGAATATGACTTAGAAATGCAACCAATGAAGATAGTCTGACACCACGGACTAAGTCAAGCGATGGCTAAAGAGACCCCTCACATAGAATATCAAACATACACCGTGGAGTCCATTACTCGAGACCCATGGTACACTGATTTGGTATACTTATTGTTAAACAATAGATACCCAGAGGGGTTACCTCCCAACAAATCTTGCACCTTGCAGATGAAAATCACTCAATTCATGATCAAAAACTCCATGCTTTACTACAGGAACTATGAGGGAGTGTACCTTTGATGCATCGACAGGGACCAAGATGCAAAAATGATTGAAGAATTCCATGGGTAGTTTGGGATCGGGCATGGCTCAGTTAATGCCACTACCCATCAGATCCTTTGGGCTAGATATTATATGCCCTACATATTTAAAGATGTCTACACTCACATTCAGAAGTGCCATACTTGCCAAACCGCGGTGCATCGTGAGGGTAACCTAGCTATGCCCTTACAACCGGTGTTCGAAGCTAGACCTTTCACCCAATGGGAATTTGACTTTATCAGGGAAATCAACCCAAACTCATCTGCCAACCACTGATACATCCTAACTGCAATTGATTACTACACCCGATGGTCTGAAGACATACCATGCAAAAATAGCACGACAGACGTGGTTATAGAATTCCAGGAAGAAAACATCGTCACAAGATTCAGAATTCCCTTCACTATAGTGTGTGATAATGGTCCAATGTTTTCTTTGGCATAACTAATCGAATGGACCTACGACCAGAAGATCACTCTAAATTTTTCTAGCAACTATTACCCCCAGGGGAACGGTGTTGCTAAATCAACAAATAAAAATTTACTTGAAGTGATCAAACACCTGTTACAATAGAATCCCCGGTATTGGCACCAAAAGCTAAGATTCACCCTCTAGGTGGATCGCATTCAAATTAAGGCTTCCCTGGGAACATCCCCATTCCATCTGGTTTATAGCCAAAACCTAGTGTTCCCAATCAACTTACAGATCCTAGTTTTACAATTCATGCAGAAATTTGATAACTGGAATAATATTATGGAGGTTCGGCTCCTGAATCTATTGTAGATGGAAGAACAATGCGACACAGCCCTTGAACATTTCATGCATCACCAAGCAATGCTAAAATGATGGTTTGACCAAAGAGCCCAATACAAGGCCTTTTAGATTTTGGACTTGGTTCTTTTGTGGGATAAGGCCCGAGAAAAGTAAGGAAAGCACACCAAGTTCCAATGGCTCTAGCTCAGACCATACCTAATCTCAGAGATCTGTGGGGAAAATACCTATCACCTCAATACCATTACTAGAGAACTTGTCCCATTTTCCATCAATGGATAGTTCCTCAAACATTACTTTGAATGAGGCCGGTTTGCCCAAAGTTGTATTTTATGTAAATTTGCTTGCTTGTAAATATTTCTTTCCCGGTACCCCCGTTTGGGGGTGCCTCATTTGTAAATAGTTTTGTTGGCTATCCTTTGGGATGGCCCCTTTTCTTTTGTTTCATTTTTGGTTTTCTTCTGTCTTCTTTCTCGGGTCTAGCATTTTTCTCCCCCTCTTGTAGGCTAGTATTCTTAGCATAACATCTAGTCTCCAGGATGGTGCCTTTGGCACTATGGTGAACTTGGAATCTATTGTTAGCATGGTGGAATTGGTCTGGTATCTAGAGTTATTTTGCAAGTTTGGTAGCAAATTATGAGTAATCTTCATCAGATTTATCCTTGGAAGCCTGGTAATCAGTTAAATCAAAATTCAAAAGGAACAAGTAATCGAACACACCGAGGGTAGATTGGTCGCACTAGTTAGTTGGCCCAAGTCTAAACTTTTAAGGATTCTTTCCAGGTTTAGAGTTTTCCCTCCCCATTCAGAAAATTAAGGTGGGTGGAAGGGTGAAATAAGTACCGCCATTGAATTTAGCATAGCTTAAGCTCAATGGTGAAAGAAGTACTGCCCTCCCACCCAGAAGAGAATAAAATAACAAAAGGAAAATGGGATGTGACTCCAGTATCCAAGGAAAGTGAACAAATTTGATGAATTTGGGTTTAACATACTTAGTGCCCCTTCTTTGGTTCTCCCAAAGGTTATCGGCTTGACTTCCTTCCGAAGCACACACTTCACAACTGATGAAAGGATCATGGATTGAATCGCGTATGGCCAGATTTTCTCAGATGTTTCACACCTTGCAAGAAAGATGCTTCGAATAACAATTTATTCTAGTTTTTCTAACGAGAGATTTTGTGGTTCCCAAATGCACTAAGGCATTTGTCCCAGATAGTCACCATTTGTTATACCCTGCATCCTTGTCCCTACATTTTCTGTGCAAAATGTTGGGTCCCCCTTTTTATTTTTCTTTTGGCTCTTGCCTTATTTTCTTTGCCTTAGCTTCTTTTGTTTCTTTCTCAAGGTTTTCTTCCTCGCGGTGTTGGTATTATTTTGTGTTTTTGTCCTTTGTGTCTCCGAGACCTGGTCCCGGAGTTGGTGGTTTGCTTTCCAGAAGCTAGATTTCAGACTCTACACTCTAGGATTATTTGCCACAATGTCTCCTTCTCGTAAGAAGACATGGTTTTTTGGAATCCCCCGGCCTAGAGTCCGGAGGTTCACTTGTTCTGAAGTTTGTGGAGAGAAGGTAATTTTATTTTACCTCGGGTATAAATAAGATTTACTTGTCCTTTTCACAGTTACCACAATTAAAACACTTAGAGTTTTCAGAGCGATTTGTAGGTGATTTGAGTGCGAATTAAGTGCAAGTTCCTCTAAGCTTAGTGGATAATGATGAATCGATCTTTGGTAGCTATTCTTGGCATTGGAGGCGACATCTATTGTAGAGTGGTTTAGTGTTTCTTCCCTTTGCCATTCTTCAAATTCCAGGTTGGGGTTTCTGGTTCTTTCCCTCATTCTTTTCTTTTGTTTCTATTTTTGCTTTGTGTCTTTATTGTATGCTTTGTCACCCGTTGGTGGGTTGGCTGTGCGAGAGGGTTGTCTACCCTCTGTGTAGGTGTAAGATAATGTATATATTGGTACATTCTGGTTTTATTTTAGGGTAGCTACTCTGTGTTCTATTTTGGGTGTATATTGATGTATATAATGTATATTTTCTGTAATCTTATGTATATACACTTTGACCCTTGGCCCTCCTATATGTCTTGTGTATATCATGTATATGTGTTCTATGTATATCCTTTAGAGTGTCAAGTTCTTTGTACTCTGTCATGAATCTCAAACCGACGAGACAGACCTCGTCAAGGTAGAGTCACCACGTTTCAAACTCGACACCTTGCTAGTTTGAACCATGGTGGATTTCTCTCTCCTCTATCTCATCATATTAATGGCAGGATTAATTCTCCACATATGGCATTTGAAACATGTCTAATCTGGCATTCATTTTTGCCCCGTGATGGCCCACTTTTCCTAATTAATTCCATAATGACCTTTACGTCGCCTACTATTTCCCCATTTGCCAGCGCATGACAACTAGTGTATAGTTTTGTTGCCAGTCTCATCAAAAATGGCTAGTTTGTTAAGACTCTGGACTCCTAGCCGGACATTTTCCTCTACTTTTTCTGTTACCATGTCAGCACATTCTGGAATGCTTAAGCCATGTTCATTTTTTAGAAACTCTGGAACTTTCAGATATATATACACTAATGTTTATGTTGACAGGTACGGGCTGGTAGAAAATATCCTGGAGTTTTTCATATTTATGTATCCTGATGGTTTTCTAGTCTTGCAGGTTGTTGATAAGCTGATTCAAAATGTCTGACGACTTTGCACCTCCTCATAGCCTGGAATTACCAACCATCTCTACCTGGGCAACCACAAAATCAAAGCTGGAAAGAATGTTGGAAAAGCTACCATTAACCTCCAAGTACCTGATGAAGGGAGGTGTTGCGGGTTGTAAAATAGACTCCAAGGTTCAAGAAATGATAGATCCAGACCCCAGGAGTCGATCTGAACTACAAGGTCTAATCCAGACCATTTACAAGTTGAAAGAACAAGGGGACAAAATATCGACTTACTTAGCTACCTCTGGCATCATCAAGGCCCTGAATTTTCCATGCATGATGTAGTCCCCAAAAATTATTAGGCAACTGGTAGTATTATATAAACTGGCCACTCATTCAGTATTGCTTCCAGATCCCCGGCTGCTGCAATATCCTGCCACAATCATCACATTAGATGCTCCCACCTTTGCTTCCAGGTTGGGAATTCCACAATTCAAAGGGTCCGTAGTTATCACCAGGGCCAAATCACTAAAGGACTTCAGTGAGGCCAAAACCATTTCCTGAGAGCACCTCAATAATCACTGGTTAAAGTCTCCAAAGTTGGACTATAAGAGAATGAAATTGGAAATTCCCCGCAAAGACTTCATGGAGCCCATTCAAGTGGGTATAATATTTTTCTGCAGAATCTTTAGATGGCCCCATGCCCAGGAATTCTTAGTGTGGATTTATTATTTCTTATACTACATAACAACACATAGCAGGGCTTTCAACTAGGCAAAAATCATATCCAATTATGTGGCTACACAGATACGGACCGTTTCCCAACATTCACAGTTTTATATGACCTTGTATGTGATGTGAGCATTGGCACAACAAATGCTGGATTTTCAGGGCCTTGGAATAGTTGGAGATAATAGAAATGGTCTGGGAAAGGTTACACCTTGGGATCATTATCCCCAATTACAGTGGGAGCTAAGCTTCCAGAATTTTTGCTAGGTAAACAATGCCTTCGTTTACCATAAAATTCTTACACTTACCCGAGATTCTGGGTACCGCCTCTCACAGGATGCAATGGCATTGGTCAACTCCAATGGCTGATATTCCATTCAATTCAGGCATCACACTTACATTAGGGTGATAGGCTTCAATAGGAAGCCCTACCTCCTTCCCCGGTATTGCAGGGATAGGATTATTCTCTTGGAATTCTGCAGGCAGATGATGGATCTGCACGCCCTCTTCATAGTGAAGAAGGTCGCTAATGTCCCATTCCCCTTTTCTTGCAGGGATTATATATGCAGCCTTTCCACAGCCTGGGAGGTAGATAATGAGTTAAAAGGGTTAGGGTTGGTTGAATTCAACCACACCCAGAAGAACTATGACCCCTCGTTGAAAAATTTCCATCGCACTACCAAGGGCATCCCCCCCACATTAAGACGACATTGAATATTTCTGGGTGGATTGCCAGGACAGCTTTGATCTCAGGGCTTGACAATATACAAGAATGAGAAAAGGGCTCATGGAGGCACTTGACCTTTGAGCTTTCCTGAAGGGTTTCAATGACGGCAGGCTGTTGGTGGATCCAGCATACAAAGGATAGGGGTTTGATAAATTGGACCTCCCTCCTATGGATTGGGTCACTCTAAAGGATTTGATGATTGAAGGGGTATGCTGCCCCGTCATAGAGGCAAGCCACAAGTATTTTTCCTGGGTGTGCCCCAAAATCGCCCATAAGAAATCAACAGTCAAGAAGACCATCCCTTCTTCAGTTGGAAAAGAAAAGGAGGGAGTCCTGATATCCAAGACATCCCCTCAGATACCCACACTCTTAATGGAAAAATTACATGATCACATGGAGTCAGAGATGTTGGCTAGCCAACAATTTAGTATGCAAGTGGCCGCTGGCCTCTCGATCACTCAAGTGACCTTTTCTCGCCCAACGGGACCTCCCTCATTGGCAGCTATGATGAGTAGATGAAATTTTGCTGAGATAGAGTCTTCTAGTATTCTCGGCACCGGGTCTTCTCTCGTAAGGAAAAATAAAATAGCAGTGATCCCCATACCAATTTCTCCTCTTGGTATGCCAGAGAAGCCCCCAGTAGATTTAAGTTCAGATTCTCCTGAACCAGAAAATATCTCTGACTCCTCTCCGCCACATGATGATTTTGATGACACATTCTTGATAGATGGGCTTCTGGAGATCCAGCAGGGAATTGATATTGTAGTGAAGTAAATTGAGGCTCAAGATCAAGAAAGGGAGGCCCCTGCAGAAGAAGAAATCCCCATAGAAAAGGACATATTAGAGAAAGAAGCTTGGGAGGAAAATGTTGAGCCTGAACAGAAAGAAACACATGTTCAAAGGATGGTAGATATGCTAAGGAAATCTACAGATGTGCCCCTAATGGGAGGAGATCTTGGACCCCAGGGAACAACCGTACCTCTTACTATCACACTCTAGGTGCCTTTGGAAACTTTGGGTGACCAAGTGCCCCAAAGAGCTTTTGGAGAGGTCGTGAAAGTTTCCCCCTTGTCCACCTCAACCACCTCCAAAGGATGTCCCAATGGAGGAATAAAATGTTGAAGTAAATGAGGCCGATAGGGCCCAAAAATAGCAGCAGCTGATGGACCAAGAGGCCCCAAAAGAGGAGAATGAAGAAACTACTAGAAATACTAGGGGAGAGAAAGTCCCTGAGAATACAAAAATGGAGAATGAGGAAGAGGTCCTAGGTGAGTTTACAGAAGATGCGAGTATGGTAGAAAATATAGAGGGTGCCAGAGAATCAAAAATAGAAAGAGAGAATGAAGCAAGAAAGGGACCAGAACAAGAAAAGGAAAAGAAGCCAAAAGGAAATATAAACCCAGGTAATGCACTGCCAAATTTAGAATTGAATCCTAGTGACTAGGAATTGGTAGCAAGGCCACTCCATCCACCCCAATGGTTGGTGGAAACAAAGAAAATAAAATCTCCGGTGGCACCTACAGGCGCTCCCTTGTCATTGGACGAAATGATGGCCAAAAATGTTGAAACAAAGAATCCCAAGAGGGCATGGGTGGTCCATACTCTCCAAACCAACCTAGTAGGTAGTACAGTTGTAGTCATTGTGACACCCATGGCAAATACAGATGCAAAAACCACAAGGCCTGAAGACTATAGTATAACAGAGGTCAAGCTAGGGAAAATGGACAAGCAAGGAGAACTTGATTTTCTCAAAGAAGCTACCAAGGCTATAGTGGCCCAATATGCCAAATAGGGGTAGAAGCTACAGGAGGAAAGAGAGACAAATGCTAATCTCCTCACACTTCTAACAGAAATAACATGGCCCTTGGCCAAAGTCCACCCCGGGAACCCTTCTTCTGGATTGCCACTTTCATAGGGTGACCTGGACTCCCTATGCATGATGAAGAAAAAGGCACAAGTAGTAGACGGGTGGGCAGTTGAGAAAATAATGATAATGAGAGAATTCCTAGTGGTGTCCCTCCTAGACTTTTACAAGATAGACCTCACCCTTAGCCATGCAAGAAGCTCCGCTCAGGTATGGGAGTTAGACCTAGAGAAGTATGAAAAGTGGAAGGCCGGGTTGGAGGAGATTTGCAGCATTGGAAAAGAGGTTGCCACAGAATCTGACATATTGGGAGAAGAATTGTATGATTCCCTCCAGGTCCAGTACTCCAAACTTGCCCTCAAAATTGATGTTTGCAAGGAACTGGTTAAGACCTTAAAAGATAAATTGACTACTGCCCAACATCCCTTGGATTTATTCAAAACATTCATGGTCGGGGTATCGCAAATTGATCCCTTCACCACTAGAATGTGTACCCTAGAGGAATATGTCCTCAATAATTTTGATGAAAGGATGGAATCCCTATATCTACCAGGCAGAGATTTTGATCAAGGTAGGTTGTCCCAATTGTCAAAGACTATGATTTGGTTGCATGACACCATCAAGATGGTGAAAAAATTTTAGAACGGGGCCGGAGAGGTTGAGGAAGCAATGGAGGTTGTTTGTAGCAGATGGAGTAGCATCTGGAGCATAGACAGGAGAGCATTAGCCAAGTGTTAGAATCTTGGGAGAAAATTTAAGTCAATAAAGTTCTCTGAATCTGGGAAAAATTGGCCTGATGCTACATTCTATATTCTTTATTCTTTTGGAACACAAGTTCTCAGGTCCCAGAGTTTCGGGTCCCACATTTTTGAATTCTTCAAGTGACCCGTGGCTTGGTTCCCAATGCTGACCAATCACTTTCAAGGCAGTAATAAAGGTTGTTAGAGGCTGGGTAGCTATAACAAGGCACGTTAGCTTGATGGGAGGTTTTTGATAGATGGTCTTCCCCATGCGCTGCTCCAGGGATACACCTGGCACATCAGAGACAAGGTGCTACTTTTCCATTTATGAGGCATGTAGCCTCGATCTCTAGGGGATCGGATTTCTTCTTTCTCCTTCTCAACTCTCATCTCAAGGCCGATTCTTCCACTCCATCTTTCTTGTCTTATTCTTCTAACCTATCAGGCCTTTCCGTCTCGAGGCTTTTTGTAACGTGGTGCACGTAGTACTGTCCATCAAATAATTTATTTTATTTAAAAGTGTAAAATAATTTAGGGTTAGGGTTAGATCAAAAGATCTGTATAAATAATAAGTCTGACCTCATTCCAATGGTCAGTGAAATTGATGATTGTGCAGTCCACAGTTAATAGCAAGGCAGTTTTCCTCATTTCTTAGTTGCAGAGCTCAATGCTCCATAGTTTTAAGCTTTCAGTAGCTAAATGCTCCCTAGGAGTTACCATTGTACAATGCACCAGTGCTTGTTGGAAGGATGTTAATGAAGAAGAAAGGGTTCTCTCAATGATGTTGTTGGCACTCTCTCTTCTAGGTTGACGATATTTTAATGCTTTATTTTCTTCATGTCCTTTTATCTAATGCTTAAAAGTAGATTAATGACCTCCTTTCTTTGCTACTAATAAAACATAAGTTGATGGTTGTATGTTTCTTTAGTATTTAGTGTAGTGTGTTAGAGCATTGTTGATGTTTTGAACATTTAGCGTAACTGTAAGTAGATGAAATATTTCTAACTTTGCAAGATCTTTTTAAGTTTATTTGTTAAGTAAAGCCATGCCTGGAGAAAACCCCACTCACCTGAATCCCTGGAGTTGATGAGTTACAGATAACTAGCTATCCCCCTCAAAAAATAGTCACTTCTCCCAACCGAGCCCCGCACTGTTAAGACCTAACTCTCACGTGCTTGGAGGCCCAGGGAATCTCATTTCCCCATACTACCTTTACAGGAAAAGTTGGCTGGTACCCCGGTACCCGGTGACAAATTACCTTTGTCGGCGGACCCGGTCACAGAGTCCCATCAATAGATACTTATTATTTTGAACACAAAGATGTGAGTCCATGTGAATGGGGAGGAGAGGTAGAAGGAATAATGGGATCTTGAAGGAAGCTATGTTGGATACATGTAGGAGAACCAAGATTAGATTTATGAGGTTCACAGATGGATTGGATAGGTGTGATGGGATTTTGTGGAGGATTCAGATCATGTAGAGGTAGGCTCATGAGGGGGATTAGAAGGAATAGTAGGGTCTTGAGATTTATTAGGATCATGGAATGGATATGAGGGGGTACTTTGATCTTGACTTTGGGGAGGATTATGTGGTGGAATGGAAGGGATGCATGGCTATTGATATGGAAGGGGATCATGCAATGGGATGGATGGGATGAGAATATGAGAGGTATTAAATTTACCTTGACATCGAGGGGATTAGGGGATTGGATAAATGAAACATCTTCATAAAGTGGAGGTTAACTCTTGAGATGGAGAGGAATCCTTAATGAATGGTATGCAACAAATGTCTTGATCTTGATTGGGAAAGGGATCCTGAGATGGGTTAAGGAGGACAAGTGGATTTTTATATGGAAGGAGGGTATATTCATATGGAAAGGCATCTTAAGATGGAGAGGTTTCATAATATGGAGGAATGTTTAGATCTAAAGGAGAACATGAATCCCTATTATCATACTCTGGAACAAGGTCTTGACATGTTTGGACTTTTGAGGCTGATGTGATGGAGGATATGGAAGATTAAACTTAGGTGAATGGAAAGATGGGAGAATCATAAGAATTAGGATCTTTAAATGTGCCTTGATGTGGAGGTGATAGTGTTAGGTTCAAGGATTGAGGGGATTGCACAACTTGATTTAGATTTGGGGATCTATACTTCTCTACTAGCCCTTGGATCCAATCAATGGAAAATTTTGTGTGGTATGGGGAAGATGTATGTTTTTTAGTATTTTGATTATGTGGAGGATTTGGATTAGATGAGAGATGAGAATTATAGGTTTGGAGAAAGGGGGGAGGACATATTGATGGGATACAGGTTGGAGGGTCCAAGATGGGACTCTCCAACCTATTAGCACTAAGAAACAACACAGTGGAAACAACAAAAAATACCAAAATACAATCAACATATGAGATGTATTTCCCTAAAACAATAATTACATTCAATATGTTGGGCTATAAGGCCTTCTCGATTATGACCAATTACAAATATGTAAATCCAAGATCTATCACAAATCTTCTACAAGTTTCAAATCACTTCCTTAATTAGTCTAGATCTGTGACACACCACACAACAACCTAGTAGGAACCCTTAAGAAAGATCTAAAATTGTCCTCGCAAGCCACCAAGAAACCTTCTCATTTCCTCAGCCAACACGATACTAGTCCACCAGGTTATCTTCCACCAAATTCAAATCCAATACTCAAATCCTCATATGGGATCTCCTCTACCCACACTCTTCTCTTTTCTATTCTAATACTAACACTCTACCCCAAACCTCCTTAAATACTAGCATGGCCACAAGTCGACCTGTTGCAAATTAAAAAATAAACAAACTCTTACATTAAATACATATTCAAGCCACAAGTCATCCTATAAAAAAATATTAAATGCACATAGGATAAAGATCCAAGGCCTAAATAGGTCCAAACACATCCCCATGATTGATCCATGTCATGATCAGACCTACACAAATTAAATGCATCAATTCAGCTTCCTAGATCTGCAACTTTGTTTAGGACACCTTTCTTATGTTTGATGTTAAAGGTGTAAGCTTGTATGTACTCAACCCACGTCATGTGCTTGTGGCCCAACTTCTCTTGATAATTTAGAAAGCTGAAAGCTTGATTGTCTGAATAAACAATGAACTCCTTGGGCAGCAAGTAGTGCCTCCACTTTCTCAAGGCTCGAACCAATGCGTACAACTCAAGGTCATAAGAATAATACTTCTTCTTTGCTTCACTCAACTTCTCAAAGTGAAATGCTACTGGTCTACCTTCTTGGCTTAGGAAAGCCCCAATAGCTATGTTTCTTGCATCACATTCAATGGTGAAGAGCTTCTCAAATCTTGGTAGTACTAACATTGGTTGGGTAGCAATCTTTTCCTTCAGTAGCTCAAAACTCTTGTTGGCTTGTTCATTCCACATGAACTTGGTCTTCATTCCTCCTTTGATTGTATCCAACATTGGAGCACAAATAGCACTAAATTTCCTTATGAACTTCCTATAATACTGAGCAAGTCCATGAAAACTCCTTACCTCTATTTCTGTCCTTGGAGTGGGACAATTCATGATGGCTTCTACCTTACTCTTGTCCATCTTCAAATTACCATGAGATAGAACAAATCCTAGGTACACTAGCTCTATTTTGATGAACTCACATTTCTCCAAGTTAATCATTAACTTCTCTTCATGTAGCCTCGTAAGTACTGATTCCACATGCTTGAGGTGTTCCTCTCTTGTCTTACTAAAGATGAGTATATCATCCAAGTATACCACTAAAAATTTTCCAATGTGGTCTTTAAGTACTTCATTCATCAACCTCATAAAATTTGATGGTGCATTTGATAAGCCAAATGGCATGGCTAGCCATTCATATAGCCCTTCAGTAGTTTTGAAGGTTGTCTTCCACTCATCTCCTTCATTCACCCTTATCTGGTGATAACCACTTTTTATATCTATCTTGGTAAAGTACCTTGCACCTCCTAGAAAATCCATAAAGTCTTCTATCCTCGGTATAGGGAACCTATATCTAATAGTGATCCTATTTATGGCTCTAGAGTCAGTACACAATCTCCAAGTACTTCCTTTCCTAGGGGCTAGGACTGCGGGTACAACACAAGGACTAATATTTTTCCTTATAAGGCCTTGTTCTAGTAACTCTTGAATTTTCCTAGCTATTTCCTTATTTTGTTGAGGTATCATCTTGTAGGTAGCCTTATTAGGTAGGGTAGCTCTAGGAATAAGGTCAATATTATGGCTTATGGGTCTTATAGGGGGTAGGGTTGATGGTTGTCCATCACTTACAATGCCTTCACATTTTTGCAACATTTCTTGTATCTCTTGTGGCAGCTCTGTCCTCTTTACTGTTTTGTCTTCCTCTATCTTAGGCTTCAACACTAGAGAAAAACCAACCCCTTCTCCTTCATCTAGGGCCTCCAAGAAGTCCTTTTCACCAACCATAAGGACATTAGGACCTGTTTTCCTCACTTCTTCATCTTCTAAGAGTGACTGAATTCTGAAAGTCACATTATCCTTCTTAAAAACATGAGAGTTCTTCACTCCATCATGGACACCTTGATGGTCAAATTGCCATGGCCTACCTAAGAGAAAGTGACATGAATCCATAGGAAGCACATAACACAAGACCTTGTCTTTATACCTTCCTATGGATAACTCCACCCAAGCTTGATCATTTACCAAGACATGCTATCCCTTATTGAGCCAAGTGACCTTGTAAGGACTAGTGTGGTGTATTCTTGGCATATTTAACTTTCTCACAGCCTCCTCTGACAGAATTTTGTCAGTAGAACTAGAGTCAATGATGAACCTATGTACCTTATTCATCATCTTACATTTGATCCTAAATAAGGACCTCCTTTGGCTTGGCTCTTCCTTCATCAATTCCTTGATTAGAGTCCTCCTAGTCATGAGGTTCTCACCTTCCTCTGAGTTCAATGGTACCTCAAGGTGTTTATCAGCTACACTTGTGTCTTCTTGGACCAGATTAGTCCTCTTTTTACCTCGTTCAAAAGTACTACTCTTCTCTAGACACCTATAGGCAGGGTGTCCCATTTGATTACAATGGTAACATTTCATATTGGAAAAATAGTTGCCTCTTCCTCCTTTTCCACCACTTCTACCTCTGAAAATTGATTTCCTTCCTCTACCACCTCTACTAGGACTTGATTCTTGGTTCTCATTGTATCTGAATTCTCCTTGTGTTCTTGATTCTGGACTCCTTCCACCATAGCCACCTCTTGATCCTCTATTATCCCTTCCTTTACCTCTTCCTTCAGAACTTTGTTCTTGTTTTCTTTTGCCTTTCTCCTCTATCTTCAAGGCCATTTGATAGCATTGGTAGATGGGTTTGAAGTTCAAAAGACTCATGTCTTCTTGAATAGACCATTTAAGTCCATTCATATACCTAGCTAGATTGATTCTTTCATCTTCAACCACTTGTGACCTTAAGCACAACTTTTGAAACTCTTCAGTGTATGCTTGGACATCCAAATCTTTTTGTCTAAGATTGTGTCTTCTTCTATGAATCTGAACTTCATAATCATCAGGAAAGTAAGTCTGTTGCAACTTAGTTACCATTCCTTTCCATGAGAGTATAGGATTCTTTCCTTCTTTCTCCCTTTCAGTTTGAACAAACTTCCACCATGTGAGAGTTGATCCTCTCAACCTTGACTTGGCCACACTCACTTTTTGGGCCTTTGTGATACCATCACATTCAAAATGGTTCTCTATGTTTTCTATCCAAACCACAACTAAATCTAGATCCATTTTTCCACTAAATAGTGGCACACCCTCCAAAGCTTTTCCACTTAAATCCTTGAATTCCTTTAGGAAGGGTTCTTGATCATTGATAGGATCAGGAGTTGGAACTTCCTCTTCTATATCCACTCCCTTTTCCCTTGCTTCTTCTTCTTCTTCTTCTTCTTCTTTCTGATCTATCTTATCTTTCATCTTCTCAACTTTGTCTTGGACTTCTCCCAAGAGTTTCTCCATTTGAGACAACCTTTCTCTCAACAAATTTGTTGTCTTCTTCTTGCTCATCCACCTTTTTGGCTAACTCAGCATTAGTCACCATGATTTTTTCCTTCTCTAAACTTCTAGAAGTTTTCTCTCCCACTGATTCAGTAGGCTATAACATCCACCACAAGCTTGACCAAATCCAAGTTCTGATACCAATATGATGTAAGTGTTCCAATGGGTTTTCTTGCACACTTCACAAAGAAGATCTTCTGTATCTTCTTCAAGGATCCTAATCTCCTCTAGGTCCTTATTAGGCTTATATCATTAACTAATTCCTAATCTTACTCTTCTCTAAGAGTCTACCTTTGTGCTTCACCCTTTGAAAGACTAACATCTTATGATTATTTCACTTCTCCACTCCTCCCACTCACACTTAGAAGAGTCTAAGTGCCAGTCTTCACTCTAACATTCTTGTTTCATCTACAGGGGTGTCCATCAACATGTAGAAATCACATTTGGTCCATTTTGGTTCCACCTTGAGGGGTCTTTTCACTCTTTGCAATCGACTTCAAACTTTTTGCATAAAGAGGCCTAATTCCTTGTAGCCTTCTCCAAGGTATTTTCCCACTTAACTTGAAACTTTTCCTAACAACTTGGAAAAATAAGACCATATTATGATACCATATATCCCATTACAAGACATTTTAGAGGTTTTAAGTTCAGAAGACCTTCGCACATGGGTTTCCTATAAACTAGTTCTTATAGGGCTAATAGGCCTAAAAATTAGGACAGTATCGACTACTATTCCAAAAATCACTCAAAACATATCTTCCTTGATTGGCATGAACTTGACCAACCTAACATGTCAAGGTGACCCAAAACTTTAACTGTACATGTACTCAGATTGTACAGTACCTTCTTCCCCTGCACATGAAAACTCACTATTTCTTTGCTAAACCACTAACCGGGCACTGGTAGCTCGCTTAGGGCTTAGTAGTAAAAATATCTCCTCACTTCTAAGACTCCTAACTCTACAACTATATGCACTACTGACTCCCCTACCATTTCCATCTACCCTTAGAAGTTTCCCATGGTCATATTTCATGGGGGAGTCATTTCTGGACTGACTGGTCAGGACAGGACCAGTGAACTACACAAACACAAAACAATTTTTCTATGATTGTATACTACCTCTAATCAACTAGCTCACTAAATAAGAAATGTTCCAAACACTCCTAAGAACACTAAAAAAACATTAGATTCAATATTTCAATCAACAAAGCATGACTGTCATAAGGAAATGCTTGGGATTGCTCAAAACTGAGAATTGCAGACTATATTTCCTTTTCCAAAAACTTTACAATGAATGTCTAACTTGTGTGATTCGAGTCCTTCCTCCATTAGATGCCTTCTTCCAACATTCTAGGGTCAATTCCCCAGTCCTAGTTTCAAGGAGAATCTGATGTAACCATGTTGCATGCACATTTGCAATAATTGAAAAATGTTGTCATGACAACAATTGATCAACTTTTGGCATCTTTTCATTTATGCCTTCTCCCTACATTTTAGGGCCTCTATCCTCTTCCATTCAAGGATCCAAGATAATTAAAGACCCTATGGCATCTCTATGTATAGATTTTAGTGCTTTGGACACATTCATGACTCCAATCTCACTTTTGACAACTAAACCTAAGAATTTTAAAAACCACAAACAATGGCTATTGATGTGACCTTAGTCCTAATGACTAATTCACTTAGCCAACATGGCAAGAGACCTTCTAAGGTTCAAAAACTAACTAAACTAAGCTCTTGACTTGGATAGAGTCAAGTACAAGCCAAAAAAACACTAACCATGGAGGCTATCCTAGGTTATCTTGCACCAGGAGGATACTGGTGAAGATGGTAGACATCTTGATCTACTGCTTGTTGATAGGCTTGAGTTCTTTGATGAGATTTCTGATGATAGTAATGTTGGAGAGTTATAGACTGAATTGGTTTGGTTGAGTATGCTTGTAAGGAAGGTTGATCTTGTTGAGTGGAGTTAGTTTTTTTAATCATTCTGTGGAGTCTGATGCAAAACCTATAGAGAAACTTGTGGTCATTGTTGAGGATATTCCTAACCTTATTTATGATGGGATGGAGACTGGTTTTCATGATTAGTTGGTTGAGTCTGATATGAGAATTACAGTTGCTTGATGAGGTGGTATGTAAACTACCTTACCTTTGGCAATTTTTCCACACACTTAGGAACTTCAAGCTCTAACACCACCTAACATAGTCAAGGATGGATGATCCAAGAATGGACAGTCCAAACCCTAATGCAAATACAACAACACAATAGATACACAAAAATAAGAGAAATTTGATTCATAGAAAAACTAATTATATGCAATGTGACGGGCTGTAAGGCCTTTCCAGTTATAGCCAGTTACAAAGGAAATGAAATTTTTTGCATGTTCCCTCAAGATCCAACTCAAACCCTAACCCTACCTATCCAAATGTGCAACAATAGGTCACAACAATCTAGTAGAAACATCTAGCAAGATCTAAACTTGTGCACAAAGGCCTCCAAAAAATCTCCTTATTTCTAAGCCTCAACCACTAGCTCTGCTCAAATATTCCTAACTCGAGATTCCTAACTCAAATCTCTTCTCTCTGATCTGATCCCCTCTGATCTTCCTACCACTCTACCCCAAACCTCCTTAAATAATAACACAGACACAAGTCAACCTATAAACAAATATTAAATACACATAAGATAAATATCCAAGACCCAAATAGGTCCACACACATCCCCATGATCGATCCTTGTCATGATCACACACTACACAAATTAAAAGCATAAAGTTAGCCTCCCAAATTTGCAAGAACACCAGTTGAAAATCCAAATTACCGAGTGCCAGAAAACTACAAGACATCAACAAACCATTTTTCATCACCAAGCACGTGTGCTGACCAAGGTCTCTCAAGAATTGTTGAGCCATTATACTTTCTGAGAAACAAACACATGTTGAGCAATACTGAAGCCAAGAAATAGTGTGTGCCTTTCCCTTCACCGACTGAGCTCTTTCAATGACTGAGCCCCTTGACCAATAGTGAAACCAAGTAACATTTAAATAACTCTGCGAAGCAGCTACCGAGAAAATCCAAGATGCTCTAGCATCACATACATATTCAAAGGAAATTTGTTACTTTTGACCCCCATGTTTTAGGCTAAGGACAATTTTTTGGAGTTCTTTAGTCTCTTAGGCAAGGTGACTATGGAGGGTATCACGCGTTGGTGAGGGATAATGAGATGAATTTCCATTGTCAAAGGTAGAGGAAGGATAATAAATGGTCGATGGATTGGGATTGTATATGATGTGTTGAGGTAGAATAGATGGAGATAGGGTATATGGATGTGGAGTTAAGAGATTGACTTTGTAATTGGGTTGGGGTGATAGATATGAATAGTTAGGGATTCTATTTTTGTGAGTCATTTAAGGGTTATATGGTCATGATTGATATGTTGGTTTAATAGGAGGTATGTTTTGAGGATTAAGGTTTAGCATTCGAAGGTCCTCAACCATTTTGTGAAACCAATCCATATTCATGATGTTTATATGAGGAGTTTTGGATTTAGATTAGAAGGTGATATGGATGAAGATATGGATTTATAATGGATGAATTGAAAGATTTTATGATGGATGAAATATGAACTTAAGACTAGGAGTAGGTTCTGACTTTATTTTTGTTGTGAGGGCATGGACCCAAAGATGTTAGATTTTGATGAAGGATGTTTGATATGAACGTTGGTCCTCAAGGTTTAATCTGTTTCATATTTTTGTGATTTGTTTTTGATGGTAGGGCCTAAAGGTTTGATTAATTTGATTTGGATGATGATTAGATTACAAATACTATAATGGTGCTCCTAAGAAAAAAATGGAAGATTTTTTGAAAAAATGAATTAGAAGATGATTTGGATGAATATTTGAAGTAAGAATGGATGAAATTTGAAAGACTGATGAGGAATTTTTGAAGACAAGTAAATGAATAAAGGGTGATTGGTTTATATGAATAGGAGGATTAATTGGATTAGGATTGGATAGAATGATATTAGGTGGACAATAATATTGGATTAAGATGATGATGTGATTATATTTGATGAAAGATGAATGATGAGATTGGATTAATAAAAGGTATATTGATGTGGATTATGAAGAATGGTTAGGATGAAGATTATGACCTTGATTGAATGATTAGAAAGATGCTAAAATGATTAATATGATTAGGATAAAATGGACTATTAGGACCTTGATTGAATTATTAGGAAGATGATGAAATTCTTTAAGATGATTATGATGAGATATGGTTAGGATAAATAGGATATAAGGGATGATTTTGATGATTAGGACCTTGATTGGATTAGGAAAATTGATTAGGATTAGAGTCATAAATGATGGATTATGAATGTATTTGTTTTTTATTAAGATTGGAGGAATTAATAAGGATGATTAATAATAATGAAAGATGATTACAATGATTAAGATATGATGAAATATGATTATGATAATTAAGAAGAATATGAATGAGTAAGATGAAGTGATTAGGATGAAGGGAATGGTTAGGATGAAGATGGAAGACATTTAGGATGATTATGGAGGAATAAGGGTGGTTAAGAAGCATGTGAATGATTAAAATGATTAATATAGAATGAGATATGCTTAGGATGTAGATATTTATTATGGATTATTAGAGGAATATGGATGGTTGGATTGGATTAGGGAGATGATTAGGAGATGATGACTAAGATGATTAAGAATAAATGAGATATGATGGATAATTTAAATGATTAGGAAGGTTTATTATGATGAAAAGGATGATGATGAAATAAGATAGCTAGGATGATTAAGAGATTAAGAGGAAGGATGATTAGGATATGGAGGAATGATTAAGGATGTAGAGTAATGATTTGCATGATTGAATTGGGTTAGGTAGAATATGACTAAGGATGTTATGGATGATTATGATATTATGACAAGGATGATTAGAGACGATTGAGATTGGGGGAATGATTTGGTTGATTAAGAGGATGATTAGGATAAGAAGTATAATGATGATGAAGATGTGAGTTTACATGAAGATGGTGTGGAGATGATGAAAGCTTGAATTGAAGGAAAAGTGTACTTAAACAAGATTTGTTTTTGTTAAATTTTTTTTGAAATGTTTTGATTTTTTGAATTTTTAACTTTTTGAGTTTTTTATTTTTGTTTTTCAAATTTTATGTTATTTGATGTTTTTGAGTTTTCAAATTTTATGCTTTTTTGGATTTTACAATTTAATGATGTTGTGGGATTTTTGGACTGTAAAATGTAAGAAAATAATGAAGTCATATAAAATAAAAAAGTCCCAAGGCTCCATTTGGATGGTGTGTCCCATTTTGGTTACAAATCGACAAGGTTTTAAACACTCAAGCACATCAAACACACCAATATTCCTATTCAGGTTTTAACTAGGATTTAAAAGTTCAAATAGAGGATGTCCTTGATATACACAAGGTACATGAGGCCCAAATCTGTAGATGAAATAAATTAATGTAAAGAAGTATGGAGGATATGGTAACCCAAATATCCATCTTGACTTCACAAAGGTATAAAGCTCTTTAGGGATTAGCCAAGAGTGACAATATTCAACTTCCAAGTGAGGTTTCTTTGGATTCACCTCAAAATAATTATATTCTTTCAGAACACGGCAGTTGAGGTCATTCCTTTGGGTGATCAAATCCCCAAGCAAGCCTCCTAAAAAAGAAAAACAAGATCACGTATTTCTTGGGCACTGAAGGTCACCTGAACGCATGAGAGGAGAGAATACATACATGACCTTAGGGTTTAAGAGACACATGTTTTTAGCTTCCAAATTCAAATGTGAAGGTAAATTTTAAACCCAATAAGAAAAATGTGTGGAAAATACTTCAAACAGAACTTCAAAATTTGAAAATGAATGCAAAAACATATTTGTTGATTTTTGTGATTAATCTTAAAATAATGTTGACTAAAACACACTTTCATATGCAAAAGTCATGATAATTTGAATTTTATAGGGAAGCATCAATTTTGAATGTGTGTAGCTTATTTTTTATGAGGAATTTGATAAAATAGATTTTAGATTGGAATAGGCTGCTGGTTCAACTTTCCAATGCTTTTTGAAACATCAAAATTGGAGCTCGTAAGTGAGAGTTTTTAGGTTTTTTGTAAAATGAAATTTTTATACACTTTCAAGGAAAAGAGGGAATAAAATGTAACTAATAAGAATAATTATTAAGTAACTGAAACCTATTCTAACATTCCTATGTACACCTCCAAGATATGGAAGCAAACATGCAAATAAATTAAGAGAAATGAGAAAGACGCTTAAACTACTCAATAATATGCAAACCTCCAAATAAAAGAGTGGATGATTGTTGTTGTTGTTGAGGTATGTGGTTTCTCACATTCATGAATCATAACAATGTATTAAAGATCCTTATTTAAGTGAGGAGGAAAGCTTTCAATTTATATGATTTTGAGCGAAATGAACAGTTAGGATTCAATGTTGGATGAATTGATAGGATTGCATAGGATCAATTATGTGGCAATGATGTGGAGGCCAAGTGGACTTAGGGTTTAACAATTCAAAGGGAGAGAGTTTCTCACACATGTGTGAGAAACCCTTTATAATGGTGGGTCAATGAAAATGTGTAAGAGTGTTAGAAGACCAAGGTTTCTCACACATGTGTGAGGAAATTTGGAAAGTGATGGTTCAATGACAAGGGTAAAAAGGTGGATGAGGGTGAGATGACCAAGGTTTCTCACACATGTGCGAGAAAATTTTGTATACATGTGAAGGGGGACAAACATGTAAGATGTGTAAGGGTGTGTAATGATTTTTAAGAAATGTAAGAGATATTTAAGAATTTGTAAGAGATGTAAGTGATGTGTAAGAGTAACATGTGAATTGGGTTTGATAATCCATTGATTATGATTCTGTGAATGATTAGGGAATGATTAGAATTTATTAGTGGAAAGTGGGTTCATTCGGTTAGAACGATGGGTTAGGTTATAGAAGTGACGTTAGGCGAGGGTTAATGTTAAGAGCCATGTGCTCCAATAGAACTAGATATAATATTTATTTCTAAGTGGGAGAGGAGGGATTAATTAAGTAAACAAAGTAAGTTTCTTAATTAAATGATGGGTTAAGATGCAAGTTTGAATGGGATAGGATAATATTAAATAAATATAAAACTATTTAATCAAGGATAGGGTATCAAGAGGATTCTAATTAAATAAATTTGAATTTATTTAATTAAAGTTAGGATAAGGCAAAGGTCATTAAATAAATATAAATTTATTTAATTATGGATAAATTTTAAGATGAAGGTTTCAATAAATAAAGAATATTCACTTAATTGGCTAGGATAAGGGTAATGTGTTCAAGTTTGGACAAATTTTAGTGTCAACATAACTTAACGTGGTCAATTAAAGTAGTTAATTCAATATATTAGTATTGAACTAATGTTACTATGATAAAGTCAAATCTAGTTAGTGCATTTGATTTTTCATGTGTGATTAGTATAATGAATAAATGCATTGTATTCTAGATTACCATTGATCATGGAAATTATGATGTGAGTATTTCTATTTTATTATTAATTTACCACTAAAGATTTTTTGGGCTTAGAATATTCATATACACTAGATGTTAATTTTAGTTTCTATTTATTCAAATGCGATTAAATAATTTAATTATCATTTAGCTCTTTACTCTAGGGTATGATTTTTTTCTAAATATTTGATTTTATATGTAATTAAGTGATGAAGTCAAGATCGTAGGGTCCAAGAATGGAATATCCAAACTTGCAACCACCAACAAAAACATCAGAAACAACATATAACATAGGAATAAGAACCAATATATGAGATCTATTTCCATCAAACAACAATTACATTCAACATGTCAGGTTGTAAGGCCTTCTGGTTACGACCAATTACAAAGATATGACTCTAAGATCTACCATAGATCTTCTACAAGAATTAGGCCATTTACCTTCTGTGAAGACACACAACAACTTACACAACTTCTCAGATACAACACTCAAATCCCATCTTCGTCTGATGCCCTAAGCTAAGAACATAACACAACATAAATACAAGATGCAACTAAAAGGTTGGCCTAAAAGATCCAAAAAATCTATGTTGGAGAAGCTAATGACCTAGATTTAGGTCTACACAATCCCCATTAAAAAATCCAAATTAAATGTTGCGACCCAAATTAAATACACAAGGTCAGCCACGAGACTTAAAAAACCAAAACCCAGTCAGTGAGAAGGCCATTGAGGAACAAAGACCATTCGACAATGTAGAACCGACAAAGCCAAACCTACTCAGAGAAAAAACCAAGAAAAAAGCACAAAGAATTGAATCATCAATAGCAACCTAGTCAGCAGTAGTGACCGAGTATCGAGCAACACCACCGAACATAATACTACCGAGCTTATTCACTGAGTTGGCCAACCACTAATCAAAAGGAAACCAAGAAACTGAGTACACAACCAAGGACTCCTATAAGCAACAAAAATCCAAAAGAAAACATATTTTTGTTTGATACAGGATTGCTAAGAATCGTAGGATTCTCATGCATCAGACAACCTAGGTAAAGAAGATGTTCACATAAGGAAATTATGAACATCTTAAGGGAATCAAAACATGTATTCTATACTTTTTCTTAACCCATATCTCCTCTTGTCATTCATTTCATGTTGTCTGCACTCTTTCTATTGTTCGATTAATAAAGTTCACCTGCCATGTACTTTTACCATAACTCCTACCCACAGCCAATAGTAGATTACTTTGATTATCCTCTACCTTTTTTTGTTCTCTCAATAAACTTCCGATACCCTCACTATTTCATTGAACCACATTCTTACCAGAATTACTAATCAACTTGGTATCATCTATATCCCTCTGTGTCACTAGTATCAATATCTATTACACCACCTTAGTCATAAATTCCATTTGTCTCTTAATCTCTGCAAGTTCATTAGAGATGTCATCCTATTTAACTTTTCCCTTCAAATTATCCTTCCTTTTACCCATAGGAATAGGTTCATCAACTCTGCCAATGTCACTCGGATGACATAAAATGACCCCACACCTCTTAACTCCTGCTTCTTGCAAAGGTACCAAATTATACTCAAAACCTCCCTTCCTAACCCCATAGGTATTTTCATGACCATCAAACATAACATGTCTATCATATTGCCAAGGTCTACCAAGAAATAGGTGACAAGAATCCATAGGTATCACATCACATAATATCTCATCATAATAAGATCCAATCTTAAAATTAAAAAGGCATTTCTCCTCCAATCCTAACCTTAGACACATCTTGAATCCATGTAATCTGATAAGGATTATGATGTTTCCTCGTTTCCAAATTTAACTTACTAACGATCTCCAGAAAAAAAATTCTCAAAACTGCCACCATCAATTATGACATTACATACCATATCCTTGCACTTACACGTGGCTATGAACAAATTTATTCTCTGCACTGGTTGATTAATACATACATTTAATCGCCTGGTAATCATAACTTCGTCTTCTTCTATAGTATTTGTTGGAATTTCCTCGGTAGTTAGGGTAAATACTTTTTGAGGACATGAAAAATATCTATGCCCCTTTTCACCACACTGAAAACAAGTACTGATGAAATCACTTCTTCCTCTTCTTCCATACCCATGATTGCAATCCTTAGTGGTTTGACTATTTATAGATCCTACCTTGGTCTGCTTAGAATTCTCCACCACCTTACTCTTAGTATTTGTGTCATTATTCTTACCACCTCGGTTTCTATTATTTTTTCTTCTCTCAAACTTCTTATTTATCTTCTCTTCAATCTTCAATTCCATCTCATAATCATCTCCTATTGTTTTCACCCAAACAATAAGTAACTCTTCTTGAATGCTAGGTATCAAGCCATAGATATACCTAGCAACCTTCTATTTATCAGATTTTGAATGAACAGTCCTAATAAGGATTCTATAGAAATCCTTGTTATACTCTTGCAATGATTTGTTTTTCATCCTCAAACCTTGCATCTTTTTAAACATCTTGTTGGTTGTATTTCATGTTTTTGCTGTTTTGCCCTGTTCCTTGCCTTGTTCTCTGAAAATTTTCAGGTGCTTATGCTTTTTCCTTACCAAATTGTCAAAATCCTGATAAACCCTGCTAAAACCCTGAAAAACCCCTAAGGCCAAATGTTAAACAATGTATTTTGAAACCCTTAGCCATGTCTTCTATTTTCTCATTACCTTTTTCAAGTCACTAAAGGCATGTGCTATATAAAATTTTAAGTCAGGTCGCTTGATCACTTAACCCAGAATGAATATGCCAAAACATCTCCCGACTTTGCTTTCCCTTTTTGTCGCTTAGTCTCGTTAAAAAATAGAATATTCTCTAAGTGTCTCGAGACTTAGCGATTTCCTTTTGGTCGGGTTGTCGCTTGATAATCATGTTATGAGCTTTAAAATGAACGGGACCCACCTTCAGTCGGGTGATCGCGTAAAGAGTCAACAGGTCAAAGAAATGTTTCCCGACCTCGCGCCTCCTTCATGTCGCGTGATCGTTAGATCAGGACATTCAAACAGTTAAGACTTTTCTTCAGTCGCGTGGTCTCATGATATTTGGTGGTTAGTGGATAACAGTCACGACTCAGCGACTAGCAGTTACATGTTAAGTGATTTTCCTCAGTCAGGATGTCGCCAGAACAGTTGTGATGACTCTGACTTCCAGAATGCATAAAGTGGATGAAGTAATAGATGACATCTGTCAGAATGCTAGTGGTTGTCGTGTGATCGCTAGATAAAGAAAAGGGATCAAGCGATAAGGAGACTTAAGTCATGTTACCCTCGGTCACGTAGTCTCTTGATATTTTAAGGGTATGTGGAATTCTAAGGTGATTAAAAGATAGTCGTTCGATGGAAAGATAAAGAGATCTAATGGTGGTCGCTAAGTCTGGTGATAAAAGTGCCCCAGGAAAAAAGTCCTTCCGACTAAGTGATTAAGGTATGTCGCGAGGTCACTGTAAACAGAGAAAGGGTACCTTTTCAGTAATAAGATTAAGTTAAGTCTATCACCCAACTCAGCGACCAAAGGGTTGTCATGAAGTCTTTAAAAAAGAAGCAAGCATCCAGCGACTCGGCGATTAAAGCAAAAGGTGATATTCAGAGCTGTTACAGTGTTCTCGAGTGATTGAAATTTCTAAGTGATACAGAGAGTTGTGCTTAGATTTGTTTCAATATCGTTCAAACCAGAAATTCAAAAGCTAGCTAAATGAGTACTGCTATGAGCATGGCGTCTACTAGTGGAGACAGTGGAGATGATCCTAAAGGAAAACCTAGCTTCTCTGACGAATTTCTGCAGCTGCTGCCAGGGTCCACTCAGAATAGAAAGATTGACGCTGGTGTTTTTAAAGATGACTTCAAGGACATCAGGGATGCAGTGACCCCAGGAACAATAGGTTATTCTCTGTTTACTTATTTTTAGAAGAATTCTGATAAGCCTATCCCTATGTCAAACCCTTGGATATCTGGACTGGGTAGGTTATTAGTACCTGATGTTTTCCTTGACGTTGACCTATTTCTATAATTGGCTAACCATTATGATGTCCTAACAAATACCATCAAAAGGGAGGATGGCACTAATTTGCTTGTGTTAAATAGAAATTCTTTCATGCAAGCATTTGGCCTGTTTAGCACCATGTCAACCAAAATTGA
>MU225293.1:1019816-1072040 GCA_018584345.1 Thuja plicata | reverse complement strand
AACGAAGAAGGACCTTATCTAGTCCTTAGCAATTAGGCTTTTCTTGTCTCTGAATCAGGAGTAAAGGTTCAAGGTTCATATAGACATTTCAAGCATTGTGATTCATACAAGAAAAATCCCTAACACATCTCCAATTCATAATCCGTTGGAATGAATTTCTTCTTCTTTTCAACCATTCGGTTCCATCTGATTATCTTGTCTTTACCCCTCTGAATTCTTTAAAATTGAACTTCTCACCACCATATGTTAGCATGACCTTTTATATTTATCTTTTCAAACCAAACTCGATCAGGATCTTCTACTTCCTCATACTCGAAGTATTCATCCATCTCATTAATCCAATCGATCAACTCTTCAACTTAAGGCTTCCAGCAAATGTAGAAACTGTGATCTTAGGTATTTTCCCAATTTTAGATACAAATCTTAGAAATATAGCATCCTTTGGATCTATGAAATCTTCTATAGATTCTTTGGAATGATCTTCTTCTTCATATTATCAACCATTATCTCAGTGTTCTTTATATGCATTATTTCTTTGCAACTCATCTTGTAGATCTTGAACTTGCTTCTGTAAAGCTTAGAAATATTCAAGATTCAACTCCACCTTGGGTTATTCTTTTCTAATTTTTTGGTTCTTATTTGGAGGCATCTTCAGTCCACCAATCTCCTAGGATAGAAAAACTCATCCTCTATTGATTGAAACTTTACTCTGATACCATCTGATGCAGTCAGGATCGAAGGGTCCAAGAATGGATTGTGAAAACTTGCAACCATTAAAAAAAACAACAGAAACAATAGATAAAACAAGAATAAGAACCAATATATAAGATCTATTTCCATAAAACATAAACTACATTAACATTTTGGGTTGTAAGGCCTTCCTGGTTATGGCCAATTACAAAGATACGACCCTAAGATATACCAAAGATCTTATGCAAGCATCAAGACATTTACCTTCTACCAAGACACGAAACTCCTTACACAACTTCTCATATCCAACTCTCAGATCCCATCTCCCTCATATTCCCTAAGACAAGAACATAACACAACTTAAATACAAGAGGCAACCAAAAGATGGGCCTATAAGATCCACAAAATATATATTGGAGAAGACAACAACCTAGATTTAGGTCCACACAATCCCCAATGAGAAATCCAAAATGAATGTCATGACCCAAATTAAATACATAAGGTTAGCCTTGAGATTTAATAAACCAAAACCTAGTCAGTTAGAAGACCACAGATGAACAAAGACCAGTCAACAATGTAGAACCCAGCCAACCAAACCTACTCAGAGAAACAACCGAGAAGAAAGACCAAAGCACCAATTCAATAATAGTAACCAAGTCAGTTTTAGTGACCCAGTACTAATAAACACCACCAAATAGAACACCACCGAGCTTAGTCACTGAGTCGACCAAACACTGATCAATAGGAAATAGTGCAACTGAGTACTCAACCTAGGACTCCTCTAAGCTACAAAACTCAAAAATCAAACATATTTTTGTTTAATACAGGATTTCCTAGAATCCAAGGATTCTCCTGCATTATTAATTAGGGTGAATGTATATAAATTATAATTAAGGGTGAGTTAATTATTATTATGATTATGTTACTTATAATATTTGTCTCTATACATAACTCTTGAGGTACTGTGTATTGTGGATTAGTATGTCAGGACATAAACATGATTACCATTACACTAAATGTGTATAAGTGACCTAAACTATTTACTTTTGGTAAAACTATTGTGGAATCTTTTCCTTGTTCCATTATGGGTTCCAGATGTGTTGGGAGGGGGGTAGTTTTTTCTCCTAGAAGGTACTTGTTTCCTGTTTCAATTGACTTCTTGGTTGACAAGTTGATATTATCTTTTTCTCATTATAATGTGGAATCTTATTGAATGTTATGATTTGGATTCCTTCTCTATGTTGATATTGAATAATCTAATGTGAGAGATTATTTTCTCTGACTTTATCCTATATTGAAATGAGAGGGATCTTAGTTTTCCAATGATGGCTACTATAATGATATGAACCTATATGTATTTAAATGATATTTTGGACCCTGAATTATTTTGGAACTCACTTTCTTTTTCTCTTGATTTTGGTTTTATTTTAGGAGGAATTTCTAGCAATATAGTTAGGGGACTGACCCACAATGGGTGCTAGGGCCAAAACTGGCCACTAGGGTAACCCATTTTTGGTAGTTAATTCAATGATATTAAAATTAAATTAAGCGATGTAAATAAAACATTAAACACAATAATATGATACCTCCCTAATGGCCTTACATGCTTGTACAGAGTAAGGATGGATTGGAGATGGCCTATCTTCCTATAGGGAATAATAATTATAGATCGACTCCTTGTACTCATGAAAGGTCACTGATTCCATCTGAGTCCTCACATGGGGGTGGGGTCTAGTGAAAGACTTAAAGGATAATCGCAGATAATAGGAGACTATGTGATGAAACTCTCCTATATGTATCCTAGGATCCTCTCTAGTTAACCTTGTTTTCACGTCTAGTATCACATCATAGTAACCCCTGCACTTTGATGGTTATCTTGGATCCCTCTTGATGTCACCTTTGAATTTTCAAAACTGATGCTTATGTCTTTTTGTAACCTTGGTTTTGTGAACCTATATAATTTGGTTTGAGATACAAGAGTCAAACTAAAAAGTATCTCTACATGAGATAGGAAAATACATTCTAGATGAGCCCCTAAGACTTTAGGTCTGGTCCTTATGACATTTTGTATTGTTGTTTGTAACTTTTCTATATAAGTTAACAAGAAAGGTTACATTATGATCATGCATTTTATGTTAGTGACTTTGATGATATACAATATAGTTATTCAATATTCCCGTTAAAATAAATTTTTGTGTGATTGTTGAGTATTTGATCTTACACCATGGGTTCCTCAACAGGGCATTAAAGATGGTATCAAAGCACGAGTTCTACACCTAGAACTTGATGTGACCATTTGATATTTTGTTGGGTGCTCTTTATTTTATGCTAATTAATCTTCTCCTATGTAGAATTTCTACCAGAGGTAGAGGTTGAGGTTAATGTCATAATCAAGATGAGGGTAGTCATCCCAACTCTTCACTGAGTTCTCACCAGGATAATTCATAAGAGGGGATATAAAAGAATGTAGATAGTGAGGAGAAGAGAATATAATTGACCAAGATTCAGTAGGAGGAATACGAGGGTGTACATATGAAACACTTACATTAGGAGATCCTAAGATTGGATAATAGAGAGTAAAAGGGTCAACAAGAGGAGTCTTATAACTCTCATACTATGGAGAGATGATGAACCTAGAGTCCTTAGAGGAGGAACCCTAAAATGGAGGATGTTGTTGTGATGGCTATGCACAAGATATATTTTCTTAGAGAATTTACCCGCATGTTTGATGGTTTTAGTAGTGGATCTACAATGGAGACTCTATTGATAGATTTGGACTCATGCTTTGCAATATACTAGTATCATAGAAATACCAAATTAAGGTGAGATATTATGCATCTTTGGGTCTTTGTGTCTACTCAGTGGAGTTTAGAAGAATAGAAGTTACATTGGGACATATCCACTATATCATGGGAGCTATGTTTGGAGAGTTTTTAGGCTTTCTTCCTATTTGATCATCAGAGGTAGAGGTGAGAAGATGAGTTTCATTCTTTGTGCCAGAATAATATTACTATGAGAAATATGAGAATCACTTCTTTGAATGAATCCAAACTCAGGTATTAAGGATGATGAGGAAATTCTAGTTTAGGATTTTGGGAGGGGGTTGAATGCCTACACCACTAGTGATGTTAGGCTTTTTCAGCCTAAGAAAGTTAGGGATGTAGTATACAGGATACTTTGACTAAGGAGAATCTATCTATGGGAATTGGAAGTCATTATGGTGCTTAGTCTAGTATGGTTCCTTTTTCTTAGCTTTAGGTGTTGGAAGTGCTCAGTCTCAAAGTGTTGGTTATTCCATATTTCACCCTTCGTCTTCCAAGGGTGGAAAAAGTTTAAAGAAGAAGAAATTTTAGTTTAATAAGAAAAATAAATCTCATATCAGTCTGGGTAATAATTACATGAAAGATCCTAATTGGCAATGCAACAAGTCTCATTAGAGGAGTTATCCTATGCAAAGTTCACAACAAAATTTTAGTAGAGGTGGATTTCAGTAGTCTAGTGAACCTGAAGTTTGGGGAGCTTTTGCTAGATTCAAAATTTTCTTTTGTTATGGACATCCGAGGCATAATTTCACTTATCTCCCTCAAAGTTCATCCAATTCCTCTAGTTAGAGGTAGACCACTTCTAATCCTACAATTGGTGATGCTGGAAGATTTCCTCAAGTATTTGTAGCTATTGATCACCAACAAGATACACATTAGGGTACTATCATTTAGATTCCAGGTGTGTTAGGAAATACTTATGTATTCAAATGATTTTATTCTGGTGCTACAAAATATTTTATATATCCTCCTATTGTTGAACGTTATGGGCTGGAAGTGGAAAGAAACAAGGATAGGTGGTAGGTACAATTAGCATCAGGAACCAAAATAAATATTGATTGTTTTGTTCAAGATTTTGTTCTTAGTCTCAGTAAATTTCTGAGTACAGTGAAACTACACATTATTCCTTTGGGTTTGTATAATGTGCTTTTAGATATGGAATGGGTGGGATCCCATAAGGCCAATATTGATTGTCAATGTAATATAATCCAATGCATAGATGATGCCAATATGGATGTAGAAATTATGGGTGTTTAGAAGCATATATTTTTTAGAATGATTTCTACAATGTAGTTGAATAGGTACATGTGACGGGGTTTTCAGATGTTTGTAGTATCAATAAATTACCTAGATGAGGGTGAGAGTAAGGACATATCTTTGGATATTCATCCCCTCCATCAAGAGTGCACTAATTTATTCACAAGATAGATGTCGGGTAGGCCTCCCAAACAGGATATAAACTTCCATATAGATCTTGTTCTTGGAGAAGAGCCTATATATAAGGAAAATTATTGGATAATGACATATGAATTGAGTGAGGTTTGAATCCAGTGAGAAGATATTTTAACCAAGGTTTTTATTTGACCGAGTGTGTCTTCATGCAGACATTAAGTTATATTTCTGAAAAAGAGAGATGGTTCCATTTAGTTATGCATTGATTATCGATAGTTGAAAAATAGTGTAGGGAGTTGTCTCACATTATTCTCCCCTTAGGGTTAGTATAGGGAGTTGTTTCACTACTTAACTTTCTTACAAGTGGTATAAGAGATTAATTACATTTGGTATCAGTTGTTGGTTGTTTGGTTTTTTGAACTAATAAGGTTTGAGTGAGAGATTTTGTAGAAGATACTTTGTGATATTGTTGTAGAAATTATTACTTGGCTAGTTCATGAAGGAGGATACATTTGTAGAAACTTATTTGAAATAATTTTAAAATTATGAAGTTGAAGATGGAGGATCTGCTAATAGATCATGATCTATGGGAAGTTGTTGATAAGGCTATCATGAAACCTATAGATATAGATGATGATGTTGAATATATTGTTATGGATCATAAAGAGAAGGGTCTTATTTGGTTGTAATTTCCAGACTATTTTAATCAATTTCCATGAATATTCCTCTAGAAATAGTCTATGGAAGAATCTTGGTGAGATGTATCAAGAGAAATATTTAGTAAATAATATTTTTTTGAGGAAGAAGCTATATTCCTTGAGGATGGTAGAGGGTGGACAAATTAAAGACCATTTGGAAGACTTCAATATGTTGGTCGCTTAGTTTTCATATGTTAGTGTCAAGATGGATAAGGAGGAGAAATGTGCGATCTTTCTTTATTCTTTCTCTAATGCATGGTATTATATTTTTATGACTATTGGAATCACTTTTCTTGTTTTAGGGATCGAAGATGTGGTGAGTTATTTTATTTTTGAAGAGACAAGGAGGAGGGTATACATCAATTCGAATGATTCCCTAGTTCTTTGTGGAGGACATAAGGAAAAAGGTAGTAAGAATGAGAAGTGTAAAAAATTCAAATCTAGAGAGATACCCAAATATCATGGAAAGTCTAATGTTATTTGTTGGAATTGTGGTAAGCCTAGACACATTCATAAGTACTGGAAAGAAGAAAAGAAGAAGAAAAAGAAGAAATTTAATTATTATTTTGAGTCTAATAAGGAATATGATAATGCATTCATTGCATCTTTGGCCACCTATGTATGCAATGATGTAGGGTTAATTGACTTAGGTGCATCTTTTCATATGACCTCTAATAGAGATTGGTTTTTTTTTAAATGGAAATTTTAATGGAGGTATGGTGTACTTGGGTGATAATTCTCATTTAAGTATATTTGTCCATGGTAAAGGTAAAATCAAGTTTCTTGTTGATAGAAAAAGAGAGGTTAACGATGTTCTACATATCCCTGGTATAAGAAAAAAATTTGTCTCTGGAAAAGTTAATATATTCAAGTATGAAGTTAGTCTTTTCTAATCCAAGATTAAAAATGGTGAGAGGTGATATGGTGGTTTCTAAAGGTGCAAGGATCAATACTTTGCATTAGTTGGATACATAAATTTCTAAGTGGAATAGTACATATTTGAAGACCAAATATATGGATATTTCATTGGAAAAGGTAAGGGTTTCAGCTTAAGTAGATGCTAATTGAGTTTGAGTACCTAAGAGTGATTTTTCTTATAAATCAAAGTTACCTACAAATAAGACTATTTTATGGCACTAGCCACTTGGCCACATTGGAAAAATGGTCTAAGGACCTTGAAAAAGAATAACATTGTTGAAGGTTTAAATGATTGTAATCTTGACTTTGACTTTTTTAAGCATTACATTTATGGAAAATAGAGAAATGTATTAGGAATAACACTCCAACACAACTCAGAGGGGGGGTGAATTAGTTGTGAGATAGATTATTAAACATTAAACTTTATTAGCAAAACTTTCATCCAAATTACAACATAATAAATTCCAATACAATAACACAATCCTTTGTTGTTGATGCAACACTATTAAAGGTAAAACCCCAACCAGAATTAGCACCCACAAAAAATGTACTGAGAGTATAGTATTATTATTAAAATATTTAGCCATGTTAGGAGCTTATTACAAGATTATAGTACACAGTCCCTGCTAAAGGACAAACCTTGTTAGAGTCAAGAACAATGGTGGGCTCACTTCCTAGGCACACTGCCCAGAGAATATTAATGCCACCCCCAAGGACTTACAGTCTGAAACACAAGTGTATATAGTAAATATAAAATCTAGTGAACTATTTAATAGAAATTGTCTTTTCTTGGTAAATTAAAATGAAGTACAATAAACATATCCTCTCCTCTACATCTACTAGAAAATCAAGCTCACAGCGTCCACACTTCTCTATCTCTTCATACACACACTTACACTCACACATATTTTCAATAGAAAATATCTCCCATATATGACCTATTACAATAATTGATTAGGTCGGCCAATTAAGCTTTCCCAATATACAAATAATTTTTTAACCCCTTTCTAAGATACACACGGTATCTAAAACAAGCATACATCAATTACAATACATTATATATAGTCAAAGATCTTCAATCCACGCTCGCAATCCATAATACATGCTACATCTCTAATGTCAGCCCCAAATAGATATCCTCAGGAATACACACCACAACTGACATCATCAACAATAATACAACTTGTGACCCATCACAAATATTCCTGAACATGTCTTCTATCATCCCTTAAGTTTTCATAACCTGAATCATCATCGCGTATAAGATATACTCAAAATACAAAGACTTGTTCTATCAATCATCACTGTCACAGTCCAGAAACCAGTCTTCACCAAAACCTATATAACTCATCCAATATGTAATATTAAGCCAAGAGACCTCAAAAATAAGATCATCATACATTCTTCTACATATCCCAATATTCTCTCATTCTGGTTCATCCGTACAGTATCCGTATACTTCTACCAGTCATCAAACAAGAGTACTAACGAGTTTGTTCTTCCTCTATAAAACATATGTTGACATCAATGAAAAACATGAATTCCAATAGTATCAGAAGTAGACAATTCCAACATCATCCAATAATATCCCCTTTAGGCATTGATGTAAACATATGGGAAAATCAATCAACCCAAAAGTGATCTCTCTCAATATGATCTTCTCAATATCCTAAACACAATTCTCCCTAAAAAACTATAGATTTTAACATAGAATCTCTTCCCCTTTGACAACAATGAAAAAGGGTGTCATAAATCTTCATCAATCTTCTACAAGGTGTAGATTTTTGAAATCTTCATGTCTGTAACAACTAGGTGCAAAATCACCCAAATATGTTCTGTAGTGTTCCTGTGATCACTCCCCCTAAGGAGTAGATCCATACATCAAGTCTGGAAAATGATATAGCTCTAAAAGCCACTAGAATGATGCATACCTACATCAATTAATTACCACATGGAGGGGTTCTCTCCCCAAGCATGCTTTTGAGATACTCAAAACAATGTTTTGACAATGGTTTTGTAAATATAATTATTATTTGTTCCTTTGTACTAACATACTCCAATCTGATCTCTTTCTCTACTACCTTGTCTCTCAAGAAATGATACTTAATAGAAATATGTTTAGTATTTGAATTCATTAGAGGATTCTTTGACATATTCATGGTGCTAGTGTTATCACAATGGATAACCACTGGCTCTTCAAAAATTATTCCAATTTCCTTCACCATTTGTTTCATCCAAACAACTTGTGTACAATTTATAGTAGCAACAACATAATCAGATTCAACAATAAACTGAGCTATATAATCCTATTTCTTACGTAACCAAGAAACCAACCCTTTTCCAAGGAAAAATGCTCCTCCACTTTTACTCTTTCTATAATCCACACTACCTATCCAATCAACATCAGTATAAGCATGTAAAATAAATTTATCAGGTTTTTCATACCATAATCCATACTCTATTGTCCCTTTCAAGTATCGAAAAATTTATTTTACAGTAGAAAGGTGTGTCTCTTTAGGATCTACTTGAAATCTTTCCACAATTCCAACTGCATTAGAAATATCTGGTATGGTGTGAGTTAGATATTGTATACCTCCAATCATTGATCAATACTTTGTTTGAAATCCACTCTGTGTTTCATCATTATTATTAAGTGTATAACTAGTCACCATAGGTTCCCCGATAGGTTTACAATCTTCCATTCCAAATTTATTCAACATTTCCCTAAGATACTTGGTTTGAGATATAAAAATACCATTCTTGTTTTGATTAATTTTCAAACCAAGAGAAAATTTCATCTCACCAATTATTGACATTTCAAATTCATTTTCCATCTCTTTAGAGAACCTTTTACTCATTTCATCATTATCTCAAAAAATGATATCATCAACAAGAAGTATAAAATACCTCTCACCATAGTAAGATCTTTTTCTTCTAGGACCACACAAATATGCATTCACCAGATCCAAATTCCCTTTCACAGAGTAAGATTTTCTTTTAAAACTACTTCTAGTCTACTTCCCCATAACACACTCTCTAGACATAGTGTTAGATGGTTTCCCAATCTTAGGTAGATCTCTTACTACGTTAGTCATAATTTCCTTCACAATATTATCAAAGTTAACATGACAAAATCTTCTATGCCATAACCAACTATCATCAAACTTCACAGTAAAACAAGAAGCCTCAAATGTATTCAATTCAAATACATTACCTCTAGATTTAGTACCAGATGAAATCAAGTCTCTTGATTTACTTCTGATAGAACATTTCCCATCAATGAATTTCAATTTATAACCCTTGTTCACTTGTTTTCATACACTCAAAAAATTATGCTTAAGTCCATCAACAAGCAATACATTATCAGTAATAGTTTTTCCATCTAGAGTAATAAATCTAACTCCAATGATAAGCTTAGGATTATTTTCACCACATATTACAACACCACCATCATATATTTTTAGAAAAAACAAAATTATTTTTATCTCTAGTTATATGATGTGAGAAACCACTGTCTACAACCCATTCATATTTTATTTCAACATGAGAACTAAGGCTCTTTCTTCATGTATAGGTTCATCATCCTAAATAGAAATAAATCCAATCTCATTATAGTCAACAACTTCATCATAAGAAATACCTTCACTAGCATAATAGCATTCCTTGTATTTTGAATACTTAGATTTCAAACAAATTAGGTTTATGCTTTGGATCCCTTGTAGGACTTCGAGATGCAAAATGACCTATCTTGTTGGATGAGAAAAATTTCAAAGGTAACTTTCCTTCAAATTTACCCTTAACTTTCTTTTCTCTTATAACAATTAGGGATACAACTTCGTATAGCTTTCTTTCTTTTTCTTGTATCTGTTCCCATTCATTAGCATATTCTCAAAGTTACTCTCTCAATTCACTATTGCTAGTGTTAACAATTCCTGATCAAGTCTATTTGTCCCTATGCACAATCGCCTTGAATGCTGACTCAACTTTAGGTAGAGAACCTCCCAGTTATGTAGACTCAAAGGTAGTTAATTTCCCAATCAACATATATATATATATATATTGAATATTGGTGTCAAAGGTATAATATGTTCTATATCTTGTACTTTGGTTCTTTATACAGGTGTTAGGGATATGAGAATCTTCACAATCTCTTCTTTCTCACTGTAAGTACCTCCAGAGTTCTTGTTTCCAATAAAATATTTAGTAATTAAATGTGAATATGTTCTAATGTTCTAATCATCTCTCATTTTCAATGTTTCCATCTTTTCCTTCCAATTGTGTAACTTTTCCTAGTTTGTAAACGTATCTCCTTCATACAATGCTTCCCATCTTGTCCAAATTTCATATGCAGAATCTAACTCTTTTACCTATGTGAATTCAAATTTAGAAAGTGCATTGATCAATGATTCCCTTGTGACCATGTTACATGAAAATAACTTATTTTCATCTTCAGTAGCTTTATCCAATTCATCCTCATCTTTCATCTATTCCTTTCTTTTAGTGGTCGTCTAGTAGTCAATTCCCAAACATAGCTAATGTGTTCTCCTCTTGTTCTTCCAACTGTCAAATTTTTCAGGATCAAGCTTCCAACTATCCTTCCTATAGTACGTCATCTTAAGGATCATGTTAAGATATTAAGCTTTCTCTCTAAGGACCAGTATCTCTGATGCCAATTGTTAGGAAAAACATTCCACCAACACAACTAAGAGGCGGGGGGGGTGTGAATCGGTTGTGACACAAATTATCAAACATTAAACTTTATAAATAAAAATTTCATCCAAATGATAACACAGTAAATGCCAACATCATAACACAATCCTTTTTTGTTGAGGAAACCCTATTAAAGCTAAAACCCCATTGGAAATTACCACCCAAAAATAATGTACTAAGAGTACAATATCCTTGTTAAAATATTTAGCACCGTTAAGAGCTTATTACAACATTATACTACATAGTCCCTGTTAAAGGATAGAACTTGTTAAGAGTCAAGAACAATGATTGGCTCACTTCCCAGGTGCACTTCCTAAAGAGGGTTAATGCCACCCTGAAGGACTTACATTCTAAAATACAAGTGTATATAGAAAATATAAAATATAGTAAACTATATTATAGCAATTATCTTTTATTGGTTAGTTCTAATGAAGTACAATAAACATATCCTCTGCTCTACATCCAGTAGACAATAAATCTTGAAGCTTCCACACTTCTCTATCTCTTCATACATACACAATTACACTCACACATCTTTTCGAAAGAAAAAATCTCCCATATATACCCTATTACCACTAGTACATTTGAGACCTCTTTTTGATGGCTATGCATCGCAATTCTGACACTACCTCGTCGGGAAAGCAACACAGACCAGTGTTGCAGTTTTGGTGTCGGAATCATTGACGGCTACTATGTCCATCATTATTGTGATAGGAATGACTGTCACAATATTCACCGGCTATGATGGTTAGTATTCCATCATTACACATTGTGATTCTCGCCATTACGATGGGTATGTGATGGATATGCTATACATGCGAGCTCCAGCTATCAGATTATTCAGAAATCTGGATGTTGCGTGTAGTGTTTTGACATTAGTTGTTCTCAGAATACCATCGCAATTATGATGGTATGATATGTTTAAAAATATATATTTGTCATTCATGGAGTGACATCTTAAAATATTGATCTTCTCTTTATGTCGAGAATAGTTTAGCATTCTCTACTTAATAGGGCCAACCATGTGAAGGTGGAAGCTCATTTGGCCCCTCTTAGGAGCCTCTTATGACCCTTCACAACACTTTAAGACCTATAATATGTATTCTTAGGGATCATAAAAGGTCATAAAGGGTCATAAGAGGTCCTAGGATGTAAAATCTAAGAAACATAAATGTAGGCATCATGGTCATAATTGTTTGGAGACACAACATAATTAAATGGTATACCCAGACGATGCAACACAACCACTACTCCTCTAGTTGAAAGTTGACATTGCAGGATCCAAAAACCATAGATAAGTTATAAATTTAGAGAGTGGAGGAGGAGGCCCATAACGACCAAAATAATATACGGACCCTATATTATTTTGGTTGTTACGGCCCTCCTCTTCTCTCTAAATTTATTCGTTATCTATGGTATTTAGATCCTACAATGTAAACTTGGAACCAGAGGAGTAGTGATTGTGTTGCGTCGTCTGGGTATAACTTTCAATTATGTTGTGTCTCCAAGAAATTGTGACCATGATATCTATATTTATGTATCTCAGTTGTTGTGATATCTACACTTATGTTTCCCAGTTTTCATGTTTATGTGCATGTTCTTTATGTGTTTGGCTTCTCTCCCTCGCATCCAAAATAATATTTTCCCACTCTGAATTGATAATGAACATGTAGCTGCATAGAATATATGGTGTTAGAAGGCCTAGATGGGAATAAATTCAATGTACAATTATGGTCTTGTATAGATAAAGTGGAACTAGAATTTCAACAAGGCTGGGAAAAGTTTGTGCATAATTATGAACTGAAGATGGGGAATTTTATAGTGTTCAAATAAGTTTCAAAATATATTTTTAAAGTGAAGATATTTGATACAACAACTTGTGACAAAAAACATATTTTTAAATTCAATGTACAATTATGGTCTTGTATAGATAAAGTGGAACTGGAATTTCAACAAGGCTAGGAAAAGTTTGTGCATAATTATGAACTGAAGATGGGGAATTTTATAGTGTTCAAATATGTTTCAAAATATTTTTTTAAAGTGAAGATATTTGATACAACAACTTGTGAGAAAAATCAAATAGAAAGGAAATCATCCTTTCTTGGATAAAAATATCTCTTACCAAGAAAGGACAATTTCCTTTCTGTTTGATTTTTCTTACAAGATGTTGTATCAAATATCTTCAATTTAAAAAAATATTTTGAAACATATTTGAACAGTAGAAAATTCCCCATTTTTCAGTTCATAATGATGCACAAACTTTTCCCAGCCTTTCTGAAATTCTAGTTTTAGTTTATCTTTACAAGACCATAATTGTACCATTGAATTTCTGCCCATGTGGGCCTTCTAACACCATATGTTCTCCTGGTCTTTTATAAACTTTGAAATAAATGCAGGTGTAATGTGTTGTGGTTACACAATGCACCTTTAGACTTTACAGATTGTTAACAATATACATTTTTTTTTTTGACCTTTAGCATTTGGACCACACTTTTGTGGTCGAATGAAACCAAGGTTGTGCTTCTTCATCCTATGCATATTTAGTCCTTTCAAATCATAAAATAAGCATAGGATAAAGAAGCACAACCTTGATTTCATTCCAACACAAAAAGCATGGTCTAAATGCTATAGGACAACCAAAACATAAGCCTCTTTCCATAGAATATGCATGTATAATAGGATGGAGAAAATAGTCTCTATGATTGTAATTTGGGAAATGTCTTTATGATTAAATATATAGATTATAGAGTAGGTCGTTCAAAGTTCTACGAATAGGGGTGGCTTCTATTACACTTGCAGGCTTACTTGTCACTATGGTTCCTAGTGTATTTGAAAAAATTGAGCAGGAAAATATTTTGGTTTAGAGTGGCCTGTTCAATGTTATGAAGGTCAATCATAATCAGATTTAAATAAGTCACATGATACATATGCTTAAGATTTCATAATAGACAATAAAAAATTAGAGCTACATACAAATAAATACAACATGACATGGTAGAAATGAATAACCCACCGTTGAAGAGAGAGATATAACAATTCATTGTGTCAAAAAAAAAGAGGAAAAATTACAACAACATAATGCATAAGGATATAAAGTTCATTAGCTAGATAATTTTTTGTAATGATGATGAACATATGGATATCTCGACCTTGAGTATGTATCAACAAAAACATTTACAAAGAAGAGTATTCCAGACATTATGTTAAATAGTTAAGTTTCATGTCTACGTTTGATCTAAAGATGACCTATTTTGTTGACAAAAATGCCAACTCCAAAGAAGTATCCCATCATAACATTCCTATCTGTTGGAAATATTGTTTGGAAAGCTACAATGGAAATAATTATTGTTTTGTCATTGATGTCAAACCTTAACTAGTGAGACTATTGCAATCTATTTGAGTACCATATCTAATGATGGAGGAGATTTAACAAGAAGACCAAGAAGAATGGTTGAGTTATGAGGAATTACAAAGGGTAGTTTATCAGTTGGCACATTGGCAAAGTGATATGTTGTTTATATTTCACTGACAGTTTACTGAGAACAGTTTATGTCGAGCAAGTTTTTGTGTCAGTCGAGCACTAGTGTGTGCCGAGCATATTTTCTTGTATGCGTCAAGCGTTATTAAATTGCTGAGGAACACAATGTTGGCTAAGCAGTAGTATTTTGATGATTGATGAGATTTAATATCTCTGGCTGACATAGTTAATTTTATTGGGATATGTAAAGTTAATAAAGGATAAGCACATTTGATCTATACTATGTAAATGCACGGGTAACCATAATTAATAAATGAATCAAAGATTTAATTGGTGATTGTATTGGAGAAATAAATTAAATGTAATGATGGAAAGATCCATTGGATTTGACCTAACCTAAGATCTACAATCTGGATTAAGTGGAAAAAGATGTATGACCTAGATGGAGAGGTATATGATAACCTCAATGGGTTATTCATGTAACCAGTGAAGATAGTTGTATATGTAGGGTATGCAAGAGGTTTGCATGGTTAATTGACTGTTTGGCTAGATCTAAGAAAAGAAGGCTGAGCAGAGAAGAAAAGAGAGATTTCTTGATGAATTCCCAAGTAGATTCAGAGTTTGAGATGAGAATTGAGGCCACTCAGTGAATTAGCATTAGAGCTGAATTGGATCTGGATTGCAAAGTAAGTTGTATGAATCAGATCAAACCTGCTGATTACTTTCTAACCATTGTATTAGTTCAAATCCTTTAACCAGGTTGACCTAATAGTCATTGTATAAATCCTTTGACCAAGGTGACATTCAGATTGGAATGTTCTAAGTCCTCTAACAAGGCCACTCCTAATAGGGTGATTAAATCCTTTAACCAGGTCACATTTAGCAATGTGTTTTGTAACCTTTAATAGGTTTGGCTCTTAATAGGACATCACTTCAGAAGAGTGAAAACTTGATATCATGTTATTGGTGGTTTACCCCAAATTGGGTTTCCACATTAAATACTGGTGTCAACTTGCGTGAATGTTTATAGTGTATTTTACTATTAAGTTTCTACAAATTTATTTCATTTGAATAGTAAACTGCATACTTATATTGTTGACTTATGCTATCACTGCTAAGCAAATCTTAATTGTTTAATTTGGTATAAATTTTTAAATGGGCACATCTAGACCTATGGATAACTGATTCACCCCCCCTCTCAGTTATTCTAAATTCATTCTAAAAATTGGTATCAAAGCTTTGGTCTCTGGAAAAAGTTTGAAGGTACTTGGACCAAAATATCAAGATGTAACAAGGACAACTTTCCAGCATGGCAAAGTTTGATGAAATTTCATTTGGCTAGTGTTGGTGATTCTGCTAAATGTCTTGTTGATCAAGAATATGTAGCCCCTACAGGAGCTCTCAATGCTACACAGTTAAGAGAAAAGCAAGAACATAATCAAGCAATGTTAGAGATTGCATCATCCCCGAACTATCATTAGTTTGAAGATATAAAGGACTATAGAAGCACAAATCAAATGTGGCATACTCTTGAAACCATCTATGGAGGTGACACAAATGTGATAAGAGACAAATTTGAAAGCTTGAGAGGTAAGTTTGATGAAATGAAAATACAAGAAGGAGAAAATATAGTTTCATATTATGGTATGATAAAGGAAGTTGTAAATTCTATTAGAGGAGCTAAAGGAACCATTGATGATAACACCATCATGAGCAAGGTACTAAGAATAATTCTTCCTATTTATGTTATTAGAGTATCGACAATTCAAGAATTGAGATTTACTCCTAACAACAATTTGACTTTGGAAAGTTTTGTAGGCAGACTTACTGCATTTGAGATGCCAAATTTTGATAACTATACTCCACAAGAAATTGAATCTGCATTCAAGTCCCACATGGTCCTCAAAAAATCAAACAAAGGAAATAAATGTGTGGATAGTGACAATGACACTTCTGATGATGATCTAAAAGAAATTAAGGCACTTATGGAAAAAGGACTATCCAGAGGAAAAGTAAAATTCAAAGGTAAAATTCCTATTATTTGTTTTTCATGTAACAAAGTTTGTCATATTGCTGCAAGATGTCCTAATAAGAATGACAAAGATGAGAGAAGAGACACCAAGTATAAAGACAAAAAGGATGACCTAGACTTCAGGAAGTACAAGGATTACAAAGACAAAGATAAGAAGTCCTGGTATATAGCTAAAAAAGCTTCTGACAACGATTCTAACAAATCTGATGAAAATGATATAGAAGTTGTGTATGTTGCAATGAAAGATGATTATGATGATGATGATGAGAAAAGTGAACTAATTTCTTATATGAGTAAAGGTGATTGTTGGATTATTGATAGTGGTTGTTGACATCACATGACCGGTGATAAAGATAAATTTGAAACCTTAGATCAGTGTAAAGGTGGTTATGTTAAATTTGTAAATGATACACCATGTCATGTTAAAGGGAAAGGATCAATTCAATTGGCTGACAAAATCAGATGTGATGATGTATATTGGGTTGATGATCTTAAGTATAACCTATTGAGTGTTTCACAACTCAATATTTCTGGTTATAGAGTTGAATTCCATCACAGGAAAGAAAAGATCTATGATGCCAATGGAGAATTATATGGAGGTGGTGAGAAAACAAAGGGTAACTTGTTCTATCTGGATTTAGTTGACGAGACATGCTTGTTTGCAAAATATAATGATGTTTGGTTATGGTATAAAGGGTTGTGTCATGTAAACTTTGATAACTTGGTAAGCATAAGAAAATAGAAAAAGGTTAGAGGGCTGCCTAAATTAAAGAAACCTAAAAATGCAATGTGCAAGAAATGTCAATTAGGCAAGATGACTAAATCTAGTTTTAAGAGAAAAACTCATACTTCTGAGAATATTCTAGAACTGGTTCATACTGACCTTTGTGGACCTAATGGTGAGAAAAGTTACTATGGAGACAAATATTTTATCTTATTTCTTGATGATTACTCTAGAATGATGACTGTTATGTTTCTTAAAGAAAAATGTGCATTCCAGTTGTTTAAGTGGTACTTGACAAAAGTTGAAAAGGAGACAGGTAAAAATCTAAAATGTCTAAGATTTGATAGAGAAGGCAAGTTTATTTCTAATGAGTTCAACAAGTTTTACAATGACAGAGGGATAAAAAGACAGATGTCCGCACCTATGACTCCACCAAAGAATGGTATAGCTGAAAGAAGAAACAGATCTATCATGGATTGTTCCAGAACACTAATGATGGAGAAAAATGTTGCACAAAAATATTGGAGAGAAGCTGTAAGTACATCAGTCTATACCCTGAATAGAGTACAAGTCAAGAAAGGTACAAATACTACACCTTATGAGCTATGGTATGGATATGCACCTACCATAAGCTACTTTAAAGGTTTTGGAAGTAGATATTTCATATTGAAGGATAACAAAAATGGAAAACTTGATGCTAAAGGTGAGGAAGGCATATTTCTTGGATATTCAACTAAGAGTAAGGCATATAAGTGTTTGAATTCTAACACTAACAAAATTATGGAAAGTGAAAATATTAGAATTGATGAATATGTAGAAAGAAATGAAGAAGAAAGCATAATTGAGCCTGAGAGTTACAAATAATTCACCTATCCTTATGAGGTAGATTCTAATGAATTACCTGAGACTGAAACTGAATTTTCCAAGCAATAGTCTGCACCTGCCGAGTCACTAAATGAAATTGTCGGGCAACAAGAGGTAACTCCTAAGCTATCTAATGGAGATGTCGAGTCACAGTTTCAACCTAAATTAAATATGAATGATCAATCTGAAGCACAGAAAGAACCTAATTTGGTGAAATATGTAAGAAGGCACCATAAACCTAATCAAATCATAGGAGAAAATGACTCTGTTGTCATGAAAAGAGGAAAATTAAGAGAAGATACCTGCTTATTATGTGATTTTGAGCCTAAAATAGTAAAAGATGCTTTAGACAAAGAAGAATAGATTCAAGCCATGAACGAAGAGATTGAACAAATTGAAAAGAATAATACTTGGACACATGTACCTAGGATGATTGATAAAAATATAATTGGTACTAAGTGTGTATTCAGAAACAAGTTGAATGAGCATGGATAGGTAACAAGAAACAAAGCTAGAATGGTATGCAAGGGTTATGCACAAGAGGAAGTAATTGATTATGGAGAAACATTTGCCCCAGTTGCAAGATTGGAAGGTGTCAGAACCTTACTTGCATATGCAGCCTATAAAGGATTTAAAGTCTATCAAATGGATGTGAAGTTAACATTTCTAAATGGAATATTAGAAGAAGAAGTCTACATTGAACAAGTTGATGGATTTATAGACCCAAGCAAAAGGAATATGGTCTGAAAGCTACACAAAGCACTATATGGACTTAAGCAAGCACCCAGAGCATGGTATGAAAGATTGCACAACTATCTAATGAAGATTGGATTTTCAAGAACAAATGACAACATCAATTTGTATTTGAAGACATAACAGAGTAAAGGTACTTTATTAGCTGAATTTTCTTTTGATTACATTATCTTTTGTGGACAAGATATGTTATGCCAAGCATTTGAAAAGGAGATGCAAACTAAAATTAAGATGTCTATGTTTGGTGAGATAAGAAAATTTTGTTGGCTTACAAATATATCAGATGAAGAATGGTATCTATATTAGTCAATCAAAATATGTCAAAGAGATACTAAAAACTTTTGGAATGGAAGATTCAAAACTAGTGCTGGACACAAGTTAACCAAACATGATGAGATAAAAGAAGCAAATCAAACATTATATAGATCAATGATTGGAAATCTGCAATATGTTTTATACAGTAGACCTGATATTACATTAGTTGTTGGTATTGTTGCTATATTTTTTGCAAATCCCAAAGAAACTCATATGATAGCAGTAAAAAGGATTCTGAGATACTTGAAATGAACAAATGACTATGGTTGTATTACAAAAGGAATGAGAAATTTGAACTTAGAGTCTATACTGATTTTGATTGGGCTGGAAATGTAGATGATAGAAAAAGCACCATAGGAGGAGCATTTCTTTCGAGAAAAAAGATTAGTCTCTTAGACAAGAAAGAAACAAAACTGCACCTCATAATCTACAGCTGAAGCTGAGTATGTGGCAGAAATAGTTAATTTCTCTAATATTGTATGGTTGAAAATACTACTGAAAGGTATGAAACAAGAGATCACAGAACCAGTTTTCATATATTGTGATAACATGAGTGCCATTAATATTTCAAAGAACCCTGTAATGCACTCTAAGAAAAATCATATAGCTATCAAGTATTATTAGTTGAGAGAGCTAGTTCAGAAGAAGGAAGTGAGACTAGAATATGTGAACACTAAGGAACAGTTAGTAGACACATTTATAGAGGCACTATCGAAGGATTCTCATGAGTGTCTGTGAGGGAAATTGGGGGTGATTCCCCTAATTGAAGATAATTAGTTCAAAATGGTACTGTTGCATCAAATGTTATAATTCAAGCATATTTTTCACATTGATGCACAGGCAGTCAAACTTTAGGATGCTGCCTAAAATTATGAAATATAGACTAAGATAGTAAAGTGGATCAGTCATAAGAAAGATGACAGGAACAATAAGATACAAACTTTAGAACAGAAGAAATTGCATGATGAATATGTCAACGTCTTTGGCATTGTTGTCAAAGAGGGAGAAATTTACTGAAAGAGAGAGAATTATACTGAGAAAGATACAGAAAGAGTTTACTACTTACAGAAAAAGAGATTGATGAACAGAAATAGAAAGATATCAGTGTGATTACAGACATAGAAGGAGAAATTTTTTACAGATGAGAATCAGAATGAAGCTAAAGACATTAATAAAAATTTGTTCATACAAGGAACAAGGGAACTTTTTGGATTGTATGGTAACAATGTTTGTAATATTATTTTGTGTTGCCATCAATGCCAAAGAGGGAGATTGTTGGAAATATTGTTTGGAAAGCTACAATGGAAACAATTTTGTTTTTTCATTGATGTCAAACCTAAACTTGTGAGACTATTTCTATTTGTTTGAGTACCATATCTAATGATGGGGGAGATTTAAAAAGAAAACCAAGAAGAATGGTTGAGTTATGAGGAATTACAAAGGGTAATTTATCAGTTGGCACATTGGCAAATTGATATGTTGTTTATCTTTCACTGAGAGTTTACTGAGAACAATTTATGCCAAGCAAGTTTTTTGTGTCAGATGAGCACCAGTGTGTGTCGAGCATATTTTATTATATGTGTCGAGCATCGGTAAATTACCAAGGAACACAGTGTTGGCCGAGCAGCAATATTTTGATGACTGATGAGATTTAATATCTCTGGCCGACATATTTGATTTTATTGGGATATGTAAAGTTAATTAAGGATAAGCACGTTTAATCTACACTATGTAAATGCATGGGTAACCATAATTAATACATGGATCAAAGATTTAATTGGTGACTGTATTGGAGAAATAAATTAAATGTAATGATGGAAAGATCCATTTTATTTGACCTAACCTAAGATCTACGATCTTGATTAAGCGGCAAAAGATTATTTTGACCTAGATGGAAAGGTATATGATAACCTGAAGGGGTTATTCATGTAAGCAGTGAAGATAGATGTGTATGCAAAGTATGCAAGAGGTTTGCATGGTTAATTGACTGATTGCCTAGATCTAAGAAACAAAGGCTGAGCAGAGAATCAGAGAGAGATTGCTTGACGAATTCCCAAGAAGATCCAGAGTTTGAGATGAGAATGGAGGCCACTTAGTGAATTAGCATTAGAGATGAATTGGATCTGGATTGCAAAGTAAATTGTATGAAGTAGATCAAACCTACTAATTCATTTCTAACCATTGTATCAGTTGAAATCCTTTAACCAGATTGACCTAATAGTCATTATATCAATCCTTTGAGCAAGGTGACATTCAGATTGGAATTTCCTAAGTCCTCTAACAAGGCCACTCCTAATAGGGTGATTAAATCCTGTAACTAGGTCACATTCAACAATGTGTTTTGTAACCTTTAACAGGGCATCACTTCAGAAGAGTGAAAACTTGATAGCATGTTATTGGTGGTTTTTCCTAAATTGGGCTTCCACATTAAATACTATTGTCAACTTGTGTGAATGTTTATAATGTGTTTTACTTTTAACTTTCTACAAGCTTATTTAATTTGAATAGTAAACTACATACTTATAATGTTGACTTATGCTATCACTGCCAAGTAGATCTGAATTGAATTTGGTATAAATTTTAAAATGGGCACATCTAGACCTATGGATAACTAATTCACCCCCCTCAGTTATTCTAAATTCATTCTAACACTATCGTCACAAGTGAAAAAAACTTCATTGTGACCATGGAATATACTCAAAGTAGCATAGTCATTATTAGTGCAAGGTAGCTTTAACACCTCCCACACCTCCACCATTTTATTTTAAAAGTCAACTTTATTATCAAAAATTGAGCCAAGCTTTCCAGAGATAATGTTTGGATTGATGGTTTGAATCCCCTATGAAACTTTTTCCAATTTTTTTAAAACAACCACATGCTTAACCACCTTCAATACCCATTCTAACCGACCGGTAACTTCAAAGAGAGTAGAAAATACTAGTTATATATCACCCCATTGTGTACATGCGAGCCAACAATATTATGTTTTAGAAGGTAGAGAATAGCATGTTTGATGTCATCATCATGCACATTAAATAATTTGGAGCATTGTTCTTCCAAGGACTCCAAATGAAAATATTCAATACCAAATGTTCTATCCATTGAGAAGACCTAAAACAAAGTAACAATAATGAAAATAATGAATAAGTATGCCAACATAATGATGCACGATTATAAACAGTTCAATACAATGATAGTTAAGTTGCAAGATAGTCTTATATTGTGAATATGTACATATACATTTCTATATGAATTCTTTGGGTATGTTAAAGAGTGGGAAAAATACATTGATCCAATAAAAGAAAATATATTGATCCACTAACATAAAATACATTACAAGTGCCAAGCTCGCGATCTCAATGAAATAAACAGTGTATAAAACAATATATGGTGCACAATAACAACAAGCATGCAATGACAAAAATAACATTGCATGATGCCTAAGCTCAAATTCAAAACAGTAAGTGTATTAATGTATTATTTAATAGAAGCAACCTCATTGATCATTACATTTGACTCCTCCATCATTATAGAAGAGATAACTGCCTACAACTATATTTCACAATTCATCCTTTGAAGTCATAGGTTAGTTTAAAATGGAGAAAGTATACAAACACACCAATTTAATCCCAAGACATCATTCATTTTGAGATCAATACTTCTATTATAGATTTCTATATTCTATATTCACATTAACTCTAATCAAACAAAAACTGAGGAAATAATCATACATTACTTCACAAGGCTCCAAGCTTCCAAATCAAGCTCGAGCTTCACAATAGAAGAGCAGTGCAAAGTGGCAACTTTCCCATTTTACCACAGTTAGGGCCCTCGTTTACCATGCTTTATGAGATTTATGTTTTTACCATGCTTCATAGTACACTTGGAATATAGTATATTTCAGTCAGTTATGTAAGCATATCAAAATTCAATGTGATGTTGACATTGTAGAATATGAAGCAAAACACCTTTTCGAAAACGAGCCTGAAAATGTTGTAAATTATGTATTGTTATCAAATATCTATGCAACAACTGGTAGATGGGATGATATAAACATGTTGAGAACAATAATGAGATATAAGGGAATGAAAAAGACTCTAGGATGTAGCTTCATTGTTGTTGATAAGAAGGCTCACATGTGCCTTGTGGGGGACAGATCACATCCTCAAATAGAGGAAATTTACTCAGCTCTAGAGAACTTGGCTGGGGAGATGAAGTCAAATGGGTATGTTCCTAACACAAATTTTCTAGTACATGATGTGGAGGAGGAGATGAAGGAAAATATCCTCTACCTACATAGTGAGAAGTTGGTGATTACCTTTGGGCTTATCAACACAAGCTCTGGGACCCCCATTCGTATCACAAAGAATCTTTGTGTGTGTGGCGATTTCCATAGGGCCACTAAGTTCATATCCAAGATTGTGAGGAGAGAAATTATTTTCAAGGATGCTAAACATTTCTACCTTTTCAAGAATGAAACATGTTCTTGTGGAAATTATCGGTAGCATTAAATTACATTTAGAATAGGCAGTCATCATACAATTGTATAGTTTGAAATTTTGTAATTTATTTCTGGTAGATAGAAGTCATGCTGGGAGCAACAAAAATGTGGTGAGATTATATGTTTCAAATAAACAAGATTATAAACCAAGCTTACTTCATATAGATGTGCATTTAAGAGGAAAAAAAGAAAAGAGGAAGACAACTAAATGGAACCCTATACATAAACATTCTAATAGAATTGTGCAAGTATTTTTATTTGGTCACCAACAATCTCGATGAATGCACTAAACATTGATGCAATTATTTTTTCTGAAGAGATTACAGAGTGTCTGCTTTGCAGAATACCAACTATAGATGCATTTAACATCTGCAATGAAAGTTTCAAATAGTTAATCCTTGTGGAACAACTTCCTTAAGCTGAAATGCAGTTAGTGAGACCATTGATTGGCTTTCCATCTATTGAACAAAATTAGTCATTAGCAATTTGTGAGAGTATCAAGTATGGTTATGTTTCTTGTAAATACATGGACACGGAGCCAAAGGAACCTAAGTGGGTTAAGGTTCTCAACTAATCCTATTTCCTCTAGGCAAGACAGAGATACACTTTTTTTTTTCTAGTTTGTTGCTTTATTGAAAAAGAAGAATTATCTAGTTAGCATTATCTAGGTTTTTCTTCTCATCCAACAATGTTAAAAAAAAAAGATAGCGCTGCGAAAGAAAAGTGCAAGAAACTAACTAGATTAAAAAAAAAAGAAAAGATATCAAAAATAGGGCATAGAGAATGTGTGTGAATACAATGGATCCTACCAGAGTAGTCAGGCCCCTAGATTGGTCTTCAACCTCCTTGGGAGGTCAATAAAGGAATGTTTTCAAATTGTTTGAATCAAGGTTTGATATACTCCCTTAGTTGACAAAAATTAATTTCAATAGGTAAACTAGTAGATTTGAGTGAATTATGATGGAATTGCATTTTGTAATGTTGTCATGCCAAAATTTAGATTGAATGGGAAAATTTTAAAATTGGCATCAAAAACATATCTTTACACCTTTTAGAATTGAACTTTGAATTTTTTGTGTGCTTCAAGCTATTTTAAAGGTGGAAAAACTATTCCCTAATTTTTGGGAATGTTTGGAAAAGACATAAAACTGGCATTTTGGGTATTTTATGATAAATATTAATGTGGAATGACAGAAGGTATTGGGAATTGAGTAGATGTGCATTCTATGAGAATGGTGGTTAAAATGTGATATTTCATTGTTGGTTTTTATTGTTCCTTGTTTGTAGAGAACATGATGAGCCTTATCATTAGGTAACACTTAGTGAATATCAACAAAAAAACAAATAAAGAGGGATCAAATACTTCACACAATGCCTTGAAGGTAATAAAAATGATGCCCTAGCTCTCAATCTCGCAGGTCATCAAGCATTCCAAATGTAAATATATAAACAATGCCAGTATTAAAAACTGATCTCATAAAAAATGCATGATGCCCTAGCTTGTAGCTTATGATCCATCAAAAAATTTCCTCATGAAATGATCATAAATGGGGAGTACCACATAATAAATATCAACAAAAAAACAAATAAAGAGATATCAAACACTTCACACAATGCCTTGAAGGTAATAGCAATGATGCCCTAGCTCTCAAGCTCACAGGTCATCAAGCATTCCTATAGTATGAGGAAATCTTCAACCTGTTGGGAGCAAGCTCAAACATGAAACATTAGCGGGTTAGCACACATAAATCATGAAATAAGCATGAACCAAAAAGAAATCTTCATAACATCAGATAGAGCTAAAACAAGTTAGTGCACCCTATATTACTTTTTTGATTTTCTCATTTAGATTGGATGTGAGTGTACTCTCTAGAACACAAATGAAGTGGATCCCCAATGCAATGAAAATGTGAATGCAAGATTGGATGAAAAGAAGAGATTCAAGAGCTAGTATGAAGAACTAGTCTCAAATTCTTCTCAAACTTGATCTAAACTATGAAAAGGATGTGCAAAATGCAAGATAAAAACTACGATTCATTGAACATTATCCTAGCATGTAACTTCTAAGTGATTTAAGCATAAAGAGCATGAAAAATAGAAATGAACTTCTAAAAATAAAATAGCATAGTAACAATGAAAAAATGAGAGATGCGAAGACAAGAGGGGAAGGCCTCTATTTATAGATTTTTGGGAGAGAAGAGAAGGGCTTGAATGAGGTGGCACCTATGTGGCATCCACATAAGAGGCACATAAGGGACACATGGGCTTGGAAGGGATGGCCATTCAAGGGTCAAACATAGAATTAAATGTTTGAGTGGCTCAATATTTTCTAGTGGGGGACAAAGATGTAAGAGCATTTAAGAAGGATGGGTGACCATTTTGGAGAGAATTTTCACACATGTGTGAGCATTTTATTAAGATTAAAAGGGTTAGGAATATCCTTTTAAGTAGGATTAGAGGATAATTAGGTGGGGAAGTATGCTTAGGAAGTAAGGTGATGGGTGTAGAGTAGGAATATGGTAGGCTTAGGGTAGACCTCTAGATTGGATTAATAGGTCTCTAGGTTCGGTTTAGATTATAATTCAAATTAGATTTGAATAAATCATAGCTTAGAAGAATTAGGGATATGGAGGATTTTTTAATAAGTATTTAAATACATTAGGATAGTATTTAGATTATTCATAAATACCAACGATGAAACTATTTAATTGATTAAATTAAATAGATATATGAATAAAAGGGAATTTAATATTAATAATAATATTAATATTTTTGGATGTCTACATTATTCCCCTCTTTGACATGGCATCACAAGTGACATTGTGTCAAAGAAAAGAGAATAAGTTGCCCCAGAGGAAGAGGATTTATAGGAGTCATGCTGAAGCGATGACGATATAGGGTTGTCCTGAATGTAGTATGAGGAAATCTTCAACCTGTTGGGAGAAAGCTCAAACATGAAAAGTTAGCGAGTTAGCACATATAAAGCATGAAATAAGAAAGAACCAACAAGAAATATTCATAACATCACATTGAGCTAAAAACAAGTTAGTGCACCCTATATTACTTGTTTGATTTTCTCCTTTAGATTGGATGTGAGTGTGCTATCTCAAACACAAATGGAGTGGATCCTGAATGGAATACAAATATGAATGCAAGATTGGAAGCAAAGAAGAGATTTAAGAGCTAGTATGAAGAACTAGTCTCAAATTTTTCTCAAAGGTGATCTAAACTTATGAAAATGATGTGCAAAATGCAAAATAAAAACTATGATTCATTGAACATTAGCCTAGCATGTAACTTCTAAGTGATTTAAGAATAAAGAGCATGAAAACTAGAAATGAAATTCTAAAAATAAAATAGAATAATAACAATGCAAGAATGAGAGATGCCAACACAAGAGGAGAAGGCCTCTATTTATAGATTTTTGGGTGAGAAGAGAAGGGCTTGAATGAGGTGGAACTATGTGGAATCCACATAAGAGACACATAAGGGACACATGGACTTGGAAGGGATGGCCATTCAATGGTCAAACATAGCATTAAATGTTTGAGTGGCTCAAGATTTTCAAGTGGGGGACAAAGATGTAAGAGCATTTAAGAGGGATGAGTGACAATTTTGGAGAGAATTTTTATGCATGTGTGAGCATTCTATTAACATTAAAAGGGTTAGGAATCACCTTTTAAAGTAATATTAGAGGATAATTAGGTGGGGGAGTATGCTTATGAAGTGAGGTGATGGGTGTAGAATAGTAATATGGTAGGCTTAGGATACACCTCTAGATTGGATTAATAGGTCTCTAGGTTGGGTTTAGATTACAATTCAAATTAGATTTGAATAAATCATTGCTTAGAAGAATTAGGGATATGGAGGATTTTTTAATAAATATAAATTTATTAAAATGGGATTTTGTGAGGCAAATGTATTTAAATACACTATGATAGTATTTAAATTATTGATAAATACCAATGATGAAACTATTTAATTGATTAAATTAAATAGTTAGATGAATAAAAGGGAATTTAATATTAATAATAATATTAATAATTTTGGACGTCTACATTTTGCCCCTCTTTGACGTGGCATCGCAAGTGACGTTGCATCAAAGACAAGAAAATAAGTTTCCCTAGAGGAAGAGGGTTTCTAGGATTCGTGCCAAAGTGACGATGATATAGGATTGTGCCCCCTTGAGAAATGAACACAACAAGGACAATGTTGTGGGATTTTCTCGAAAAAGGATGCAAGGAGGAGGAGGAAGGGAGAGGAGGTCATAAATAGAAGCCTTCTAAAATGCAAGCATGAATGAAAAGAAGAATGCAAATGCAATGATGAGAGAAATGTAACTAACGAGCCTTGAGAATCCATTTGTGTGTAAAATATGGAGAGCACATCCAGTTTTGATATTGCAAAAGGAGTTATGCATCAGGTGTTAGAAAATACAAATGACATGATTCCTTTGCATGGACTAGACACCAAAACAAAGCACATAGAAAAAGGTGCATGTATTAGTAGACACTAGTCACAATGCATCAAGATATAATAGATCAAGGTATTGGTGAGTAGGGTTCAACTAACACAAAAAGATAAAATTAATAAAGAAGGCCTCATGACCAAGCAGTCATTCAGTTTGAAGTTCTTGCCATCAATAGGATGATGTGATGAATGATTTGATAAGCCGATGCTAGAAGGATGCAACTAGATGGGAAAAGATTTGATTTGATTTGATTGAATACATATTCGCTAGCAAAAGTTGTGAACAAAATGAGGAGCAAGGATAGTTGGTCGCAAAACTGATTGGTGAAAAACATGATCACAATCGCAGGAGTCAAAGCATCACTAAAATTGGAAAAATGAGCAATGCGGAAGGAAGGAAAGGTTTATTGCAATTTTCTAAATGATATTTTAGTTGTTGGAATTATTTATTTATTTTTTGGAAATTTGCATGCATTTAACCTGTACAACGGGAACAAGAAGATGCTCAGGATACTAATTGCATGATTCACAATCACTTGAGATAATTGATGTGATGATGGGGATGCACATGATGTTGCCACAGTCAAGCTTAAAAGACAAGATGGATGAATGGTGGGAAGATGGAAGATAAAGGATATGAGTGGAAGGAATAAGTCTATTGGGATCCAAGGACTATGTGGAAAAGGATGTCCCCATAGTAGATGATGAAGGATGGAGAGATGGATTTTATTGAAGATAGATGGATTGAATGGATAGGAAATGCATGGGTGGTGATAGACAAGATTTGGGAGGTGAAAGTTGGATATGATAAGGTCTCCAAGGACTATGTCACCAAGGGATAAGATGCCCCCACTAAGGATAGGTCATTCATAATGTGGCATTAGTGGGGGTACGATAGGTCAACAAGAGGATGAAGGAGGTAGATGGGAGCTAGGATGAAAGGTGGATGAGGGAGAAAGATAATGTATAAAATTATGCGTGGATGAGGTTAACATAGGTAGGTGAAGGGAAATATATTGAAGGAAGGATGTGTGGATAAATGATAGGTGGATAAAAAGGGGGATGAAGAAATGGATTACAAGAGTTGCCCAAAAGCATGTATACAGTTCAAATTTGTATTTTTTATTTTATCAAGAGCCAAAGGAGGATGGAGGAGGGGAAATGGACAAAACATGATAGGTATGGTAAACGAGTGGGATGAAGGGAGTGACAGAGTGGTGGCTAGAAGAACTTGCCCCCAAGTGTGGAGAGAAAATGGATGGAGGGATTACACATGATGTCTATTTACAAGGTTTTTATCATGGTACTTGTCCAATGTGCTTGTTTGTCCAGTTTTCCCCATTGGACGCTTATTTCTTTTTTTTTTTGACTTTTTGGAAATTTTGGGAGGGAGTTTATGGATGGAATGAAAAGAAGAAGATGGAAGGATGAATCAAGAATCATGTTCAATACTAAGGTAATAGGAGCCCATTTGGAGTGATCACTAGATGTTGGTACAACCTTATTTGGGATGAGTGCCTTATGCAAAGGCATGGATGAGATGGTTGTGATGGATGATGTATTTGGGGTAAGAGATATGGTGGTATGAAGTGTTTTGATGAAATGGCACAAAGTGAGTGTGATAGGGGGATGTTTTCAGGACCAACATTGGGACATGTTGTGAGGAGTGTGGAAAGAGTGGATTTGAAGTAGATGGTAGATATGGAGATGATGGAGGAGGTAATATAGGTAGTTGTATGACATAAGGACCCAAAATAGATTTAGGGGATGGCAAGGAGGAATGCTAGGCTAGAGGATTGGAAAATTTGGATGCCATTGGGGATTTTTATTTTAGATGTATTTCATCTTTTTTCTTTGGGATCCACATAGTTTTTTCTTTTTCTTTGTTGGACCTTTGCAGCCTATGGGATGTAGTGCATTTTTTGATCGGATTTGTCTTTGCTGGAGCATGTCATTTGAAGTGGACATGGCATTTTGTAGATGGTTGATCTTCTCTTTATGCATGTTTGAATTGGCATCCAAATTTTAGTGAGTAGAATTGGAAGGAATATGAGAAGTTGTATGAGATGGAGAGATGGAGGTAGGATGGTGGATGGGGCATGTGGGTATGTGCCTTTGTTGATCTTGATTGGGAATATACAACATGGGATAAGATGGAGGATGAGATTTTAAGATATAAGGGCCCAAAATAGATTAGTATGTGGAGGATATGCAATGGTGGATTTTGGGACATAGGGGTCCAAAATGGATTTAAAGGATGAAGGAGGAATGTGGTAGGTTTTCTTCGGTTGCAATAATGGAGGAGGAGGGATGGCATTAAATATTTTGGAGGAACGATGAGAAGATGTAATGGTGGGTTTGAAATCATGCTTGGACTTTACATTAGTTGTACCAATATTTTTGGATGAAGGGCCTCGAGATATTCAACCAAGAACACAATATTGTGGATGTCTTTTAATATGAATGGGCTCGAGGGTACCTTTCTCATTTAGGCCTAAGCCTTTGACTTGATAATTCCATTTTTTAGCATCAGATCCAAGATAGGATACTTCTCCTTTAGGGAATAAGATGCGATTCCATTATTTGGAGGAGTGTAAATGGTGGACATGAAATTTATTTCTTTTGCTTCAAGTGGACCACCATTGATGAATGTAAGTGAACCAAGGGGATACTATGATGGTGATGGGATAGTTTGGATTGGAGGTGATAAATGATCATGAAGTGGAGGGCATGGGATGTTCAGATCTTGACTGAGACTAGGTAGTGGATCTTGAGACAGAATAGGCAGAATGGAAGGATCTTGATTGGGAAGAGTGGATGACAATGGATTATGATATGGAGGAAGTGTGATGGTAGCATCTTGAATTATATCAATCAATATTTCAACATTATTTTTGAAAAGATCTTGACATGATTGGATTGGTGTGGTTGTTATGACGAGGGATGTAGGGATGGATTCTTCAGACATAGGGGATTGAAGGATAGGTGATTCTATAATTGGGATAGAGGGAAGATGGGTGGACCTGTGATATTCATTGGATGGGGTGTGGATAATGTATGGAGGAGAAGATGGGGATGGGGATTGGATGGACTCAACAGATGGGAGGACTTTAATGGTGTTAGGAGATGGAAGAGGATCAATAAGTATGGTAGTTGGAAGGGAAATGATAGGTGTGGGAGATGGTTGAGCCTCATCACTAGTGGATTCACATGATATATTGAGAAGACATGAATCATCAACCTTAGGAGAGGGATTTTTTTCTACCATTCTTATGAGGGTCCTTGGAGACTTGTGTGTTTGAGGTTTGGGTGCATGGTTAGAAGATGTAGATGGTGGGAAACTAGGATAGTTTATGGATGAAGGTGCAATAGTGGATTGAAAACTTGGTTTAATGAATGATGGTTTAGAAATAGGTGTAGGATATGGCATGGCTAGATAGTTCACAAAAGTAGGCATGGAGATGACTTGTGAACTAGTTTGAATAACTGATGGGGGAGGAGGGATGCATTGGGTTAAGGAATATGAAGTGGATTGAGAGATGTAGGTGGATTGGGGAGGGGGATTTGTGTTAATGTAGGTATCAATGGAATATGGTATATTGGGATAAGATTGAGGGGATGTCGTGCAGGAGCACACCTAGGCTAACCTCCATAGTTGTGATGTTTTGGCTTGTACTTAACATTTGCCAAGTCAAGATAGTTTATTTACTTTGGACCTTAGAAGGTCATTGCAGTGTGGACTAGGCGAGTTAGTCATTAGGACTAAGGTCACAAAAATAGTCATTGTTAGTAGCTTTTTAATTCTCTTAGGCTTAGAAGCTTAGTGATGTATTTGAGCTTTGAATGTGTCCTAAACACATAAATTTTGTCATAGAGATGCTTGGAGGCCATTGATGAAGTTGGTTCATAAAAATATAGAGGATAGAGGCCCTAAAACATAGGAAGTTGGTATAATGGAAAAGATGCCAAAAGTTGTGACAATGTTGTCATAACAACATTTGCAATAATTGCAAATGTTGCATGCAACATTTGGTTACTTTGGATCCACATAAAAGATAGGAGTGGGATATCAACCAACAGTCCCTAAAAAACATGGAAGATGGCATCTAATGTATGTAGAAGCTTGAATCTCATCAGTAGTGATGATTGTAAGAAATATTGCTTTTGTAAATATAGCTCTGCAACTCTAATTTGTGAATAACCCGTACATTTTAGTGTGACAATACCATTAAATGGATTGAATGCTTTAAGTTAGTGATTTTTTTGTGTTCATAGGACTATTCTAAGAATCTTTCATTCAGTGAGAAAGTTTATTTGAGGTTGTTTAAAGTCTTGTATAAATTGTTTTTGATTTAGTAGTCTTACTGGTCCTGTCCTGACCACTTAGTCACTTCATGGCTCCCCCATGAGAAATAACAATGGGATCTTCCTAAGGGTGGTTACATATGATAGGGGAGTCATTAGTCTATATATATCTAGTATTAGGAGTTGTGAGTAAATGGATAGATATTTTTACTACTAAGCCCTAGGTGAGCTAACAGTGCCCAGTTAGAGGTTTAGAATAGAAGAATTGAAGATTTCTTACAGGGTGGAGAAGTATTGTATGGGAAAAGTATAGTTCCAAGTAGGGTATAGTCATATCCTAACATGTTATGAGGATTGAGCTCATACCAATCCATTAGACTAAGTTTTGGGTGAGATTCAAACTGTGATACAGGGAAGTCCTATAAACTAGGCCTATTATCCCTATTGGTCCTAGATGATAGGAACCCTGTGTACGGAGCACCTAGAGGTATAAAAATTTAAAAATATTTTATTAAATGATAAAGGGTATCTGAATGTGGGATTAGTTTTTCAAGTCCTTTGGAAATTTTGGGCAAGAAATGGGAAAAGGTCTCTGAAAAAGGCTACAAGGAATTAGGCCTCTCAAAGCCTAAAACTTGAACTCTATTGAAAAGTGTTAGAAGATCCTTCAAAATGGATTAAAATGGAGTTTTTTCATGATGATGGAAACCACTACAATGAATTTCATGTATGGAGATAAGTTGGCACTTAGATCCTTCTAAGTGTAGGAGAAGTGAAGTACCTAAAGGGTGTTAGTCTTTCAAAGGTGAATCACAAAGAGTGAGACTCTTAGAGGAGAGTTGGATTAGGAATTAGTTAATCATCTAAGCCTAATAAGGACCTTGAGGAGATTAGTGTCATTAAAGAAGACAAATAAGGTCTTCTTAGAAAATTGTGCAAGCAAGCCTTGGAACACTTACACCATATTGGTATCAAAGCTTGAACTGATCAGGCTTGTGGTGGATGTTTCAACCTACTAAATCAGTTGGAGAGAATACACTAGTGGGATCAGTAGAAGATAAAAACATGGTGATTAATGCTGAGTTAGCCAAAAGGTAGAAGAAAAATAAGAAGATAACAAGTTGCTAAGAGAAAGATTGTCTCAAATGGAGCAACTCTTGGGTGAAGTCCAAGACAAAGCTCATAAGGTGAAGGATAAGATAGATCAGAAAGAAGAAGAAAAAGAGAGGGAGAAGGGAGTGAAATTAGAAGAGGAAGCTACAACCCTTGAACCTATTATTGTTGAAGAACCCTTCTTAAAGGCACTGAAGGCTTTAAGTGGCAAAGATTTGGAAGGTGTACCACTATTTGGTTGACAAATGGATCCAGATTCAGTTTTGGATTGGATTGATAGTATAGAAAACCATTTTGAATGTGATGGTATAATAGAGGCCCAAAAAGTGAATGTGGCCAAGTCAAGGTTGAGAGGCTCAACCCTCACATGGTGGAAGTTTACTCAAATCAAAAAGGAGAAAGAATTAAGGAGTCTTATAGTCACATGGAAGGGCATGGTGACCAAGATAAAGCAGACCTACTTGCCTGATGATTATGAGGTTCAGTTACATTAGCTAGATATTTGAATTCACTCAAGTGGTTTATTCAACAAGACGTGAGTCTTGTGTACTTCAAAACCATTTTCCAATGTTATCAAATGGCCTTGAAAATAGAGAAGAAAATCAAAAGAAAACAAGAGCAAACCTCCGAAGGAAGAGGTAGAGGAAGTGATGGTAGAGGACAAAGAGGTGGCTATGGTGGAAGGAGTTCAGAATCAAGGACATAAGGAGAAGTCAAATACACTGAGCAGCAAGAGGGAAGTTCTAGTAGGGGTGGTAGAGGAAGAAGTGGTGGACAAGGAAGAGGAAATTACTTTTCCAATATGAAATTTTATCATTGTAACCAAATGGGACACCCTGCCTATAGCTGTCCCGAGAAGGGTAGTACTTCTCAAGGAGGTAACAAGAGGAAAAAAAAATAAAGACAAAGGAGACAAGAAGCCAGATATACCTAAGGAGATAAAAAGCATGTTGTAGACTTATGAAGGTATACTAAGTGATGGAAAACCATCAACATTACCCACTAAAAGATCCATAAGTCATAGGATAGACCTTATACAAGGAGCTACCCTACCTAATAAAGCAGCTTACAAGTTGACCCCTCAACAAAATGAGGATATTGCTAGACAAATAGAAGAACTCCTAAACCAAGGTCTTATGAAGAAGAGCATTAGCCCTTGTACCATACCCACTATCCTAGCACCTAAGAAAGTAGGAACTTGGAGGCTTTGTACTGATTTAAGAGCCACAAATAGGATAACCATTAGGTATAGTTTCCTCATTCCTAGGATTGAAGACCTAATGGATTGTCTAAGTGAAGCTAAGTACTATAGCAAGATATAATTGAAGAGTGGCTATCACCAAATAAGGATACATGAGGGAGATGAGTGGAAGACAGCCTTCAAAACCAATGAAGGTTTGTATGAATGGCTTGTCATGCCATTTGGACTATCTAATGCCCCCTCCACATTCATGAGGCTTATGAATGAAGTCCTCAAAGACTACATTGGAAAATTTGTAGTAGTATATCTTTATGATATACAAATTTATAGTAGGACAAGAGAGGAGCATCTTCAACACCTTGAGACTATCTTCAAGAAGTTGCATGAAGAGAATTTGATGATCAAATTGGAGAAGTGTGAGTTCATCAAAATAGAGTTGGTATACCTTGGGTTTGTTCTATCTCATGGAAATCTAAAAATGGAAAAGAGTAAAGTGGAAGCCATCAGGAATTGGCCTAATCCAAGGACAACAACAGAGGTAAGAAGTTTCTATGGCCTTGCTCAGTATTATAGGAAGTTTATAAGGCAATTCAGTGCTATTTGTGCTTCTATGTTGGACACAATAAAAGGAGGGATGAAGAATAATTTTATATGGAATGAGAAAGCCACCAAAAGTTTTGAGTTGCTAAAGGAAAAGATTTCTACCCAACCTATTTTAGTTTTTCCAAACTTTGAGAAGCTTTTCACCATTGAGTGTGATGCAATAAATGTGGCTATTGGAGCTGTCCTAAGCCAAGAGGGAAGACAAGTGGCATTTCATTCAGAAAAGTTGAGTGAAGCTAAGAAGAAGTATTCTTATTATGACCTTGAAATGTATGCACTAGTTCAGGCTTTAAGAAAGTGGAGACACTATTTGATCCCCAAGGAGTTCATTTCCTATTTAGATAATCAAGCTTTAAGTTTCTTGAACTCTCAAGAAAAGTTGTGTCACAAGAACATGAAGTGGGTTGAATACCTGCAAGCATACACCTTTAATATCAAACACAAGAAATGATTACTCAACAAGGTGGCAGATGCCTTGAGTAGAAGAGCTCTTACCATAAAAGATATCCAATTGAAGAGCACGTGAATAAATCATTTCAAGGATATATATGCTGATGATGAAGACTTTGTAGACATTTATAAGGTATGTGCTGAATACAAGAATTATTTTCATAGCAAGTATGTTGAATACACTTTTCAAATCAATATTTTTTTTAAGGGGAATCAGTTATGTCTCCCTAGAGGGTCTATTAGGGAGAACTTAATTCAGGAAAAGCACAATGGTGCATTGAGTGGTCACTTTGGGATTACTAAGATACAAGAACTTGTTCAAAGGTTCTATTATTGGCCAAGAATGAATCTTGATGTAAGGAGATATGTGGAAAGTTTCATAGTATGTCAAAATGCCAAAGGTACTTCTTCAAATGTAGGCCTATATCAGCCACTACCTATTCCCACTAGGCCATGGGAATGCTTGAGCATGGATTTTGTAGTTGGGTTACCCTAGACAACACAAGGCATGGATAGTGTATATGTAGTTGTGGACAAATTTAGTAAGATGGATCACTTTGTGCCATGCAAGACCACTAATGATGCCAGCCAAATAGCCTCTCTCTTCTTTAAAGAGATAGTAAGAATCCATGGATTACCTATAAGCATTGTGTCAGATAGAGACACCAAATTTATGAGTCATTTTTGTAAGACTCTTTGGCAAAGGTTAGGCACTAATTTATCCTTTGGGTCTACATACCATCCCCAAAATGATGGTCAGACCAAAGTGGTGAATATAATCCTTGTAAATCTATTAAGATGCTTGACCAAGGAATACACTCAACAATGGGATCAATTGATTGGATAGGTTGAGTATGCTTGCAATGACACCATAAACTGGTCAAAAGGGAAGAGCCCCTTTGAAATAGTATATGGTCTACATCCTAGAGGATTCTATGAGCTAAGAGACTTAAAGGATGGAGTGAAGGAAAGTGGATATGTAGATTATTTTTCTTATGCAATGCAGGAGATACATGATACAGTCAGGAAGACTTTGACAAAGAATACTATGAAGCAGAAGGATAAGGTTAATGAGCGTAGAAAAGAACTTCAGTTCAATGTGGGAGACTTGGTAATGATACATCTAAACAAGTCTAGACTTCAAAAGGGATTCCCTCACAAGTTGCAGATGATAAGGATAGGTCCCTGTCCTATCTTAGCAAAGTATGGTCATAATGATTTTAGAGTGGAGCTACCAAAAAACATTGAATTATCCCATATCTTTAACATTGCAAACCTGGTTTAGTATAAAGGACCAACACCAGATAGGGATCAGAGCCTCAGTGAAGTGATTAGAGATGTAGGAGAGCTCAAGCTACCCCTACTCCAGTCAATAAAGATGACAGTATACTAGATACCTGAGTCTACAAGAAGACTAGAACCAAGGAGTACAAAGAACACTTGATCAAGAGACATGATCAAATAGATGATGATGTAGCATGGATTAAAGAATCAGAGTTTAAGAAGATGGGGATTGATTCTAAACTACTCAATCCAAGGGTGGATTGAACTTCTTGTTTTGGCGAGGATGGTGTAGGAGAACACCTAGGCTAACCTCCATAGTTGTGATGTTTTTTATTGTACTTGATATTGGAAAAGTTAAAATAGTTTGTTTACTTTGGATCTTAGAAGGTCATTGCAGTGTTGACTAGGTGAGTTAGTCATTAGGACTAAGGTCACCAAAATAGTCATTGTTAGTATCTTTTTAATTTTCCTAGGCTTAGAAACTTAGTGATAGATTTGAGCTTTGAATAATTCCTAAACACATAAATGTTGTCATAGAGATGCTTGGAGGCAATTAATGAAGTTGGTTGCTTGAAATATAGAGGATAGAGACCCTAAAACTTAGGAATTTTGCATAATGGCAAAGATGCCAAAAGTTGTTACAACGTTGTCATGACAACATTTGCAATAATTATAAATGTTGCATGCAACATTTGGTTACTTTGGATCCCCCTAGAAGATAGGAGTGGGATATCAACCAACAGTCCCTAAAAACATGGAAGATGGAATCTAATGTATGTAGAATCTTGAAGCTCATCAGTAGTGATGATTGTAAGAAATATTGCTTTTGTGAATATAGCTCTGCAACTCTAATTTGTAAAGAACCCATGCATTTCAGTGTGACAGTACCATTAAATGGATTGAGTTCTTTAATTCAGTGATTTTTTTGTGTTCATAGGACTGTTCTAAGCATCTTTCATTCAGTGAGCAAGTTTATTTGAGGTTGTTTAAAGTCTTGTATAAATTGTTTTTGATTCAGTAGTCTTACTGGTCCTGTCCTGACCAGTCAGTCAGTTCATGGCTCCCCCATGAAAAATAACCATGGGATATTCCTAAAGGTGTTTGGATATGATAGGGGAGTCATTAGTCTATATATATATATATATATATATATAGGATTAGGAGTTGTGAGAAGATTGATAGCTATTTTTACTACTAAGCCCTAGGTGAGCTGACAGTGCCTGGTTAGAGGTTTAGAATAGAAGAATTGAAGATTTCTTGTAGGGTGGAGATGTACTATATAGGAAAAGTACAGATCTAGGTAGGGTCTATTCATATCCTAACATGTTATTAGGATTGAGTTCATACCAATCCATTAGACAAAGTTTTGGGTGAGATTCAAACTGTGATACAGTAAAGTCCTATAAATTAGGCCTATTAGCCCTATTGGTCCTAGATGATAGGAACCCTGTGTACGGAGGACCTAGGGGTCTAAAAATTTCAAAATATTTTATGAAATTATAAAGGGTATCTGAATGTGGGATTACTTTTGGAAGTCCTTTGGAAAGTTTGGGCAAGACATGGGAAAAGGTCTTTGAAAAAGGCTACAAGGAGTTAGGCCTCTCAAAGACTAAAACTTGAACTCGATTGAAAAGAGTTAGAAGATCCTTCAAAATGGATTTAGCTGGGATCAAATGGAATTTTTTCAGGATGATGGACACCCCTACAATGAATTTCATGTATGGAGAGAATTTGGCACTTAGATCGTTCTAAGTGTAGGAGAAGAAGTGAAGTACCCAAAGGGTGTTAGTCTTTCAAAGGTGAAGCACAAAGAGTGAGAATCTTAGAGGAGAGTTGGATTAGGACTTAGTTAATCATCTAATCCTAATAAGGACCTAGAGGAGATTAGGTTCATTGAAGAAGACAAAGAAGATCTTCTTAGAAAATTTTGCAAGCAAGCCTTGGAACACTTACACTAGGATGGATGGAAAAGGTAGGATAGTGTGGACGGTGGAGTAGTAATAGCATGGGGTTATGGTGATCGATTGAAGGAATTTGAGGATTAGGATTATGGATTGGAAAATGGGTTGGAGGATAAGGGGATGGATTATTTGGATTAGGGATGTAGTTAGTAGTGTTATTGTGGAAATGTTGAGCTTGGGATATGACTATGGAAGAAGATGAAGGCATGGATGATGTATGAGGGAGATATGTGGGCGAGGGATAATGAGATGAGTTTCACTTGTCAAAGGTAGAGGAAGGGTAAGAAATGAGAGGTGGATTAAGATTGGGTATAGTATATTGAGGTAGAATGGATGGGGATATTATAGATGGATGTGGATTGATAGAATTGACTTGGTAAGTTGGTTGGGATGAGGGATATGAATAGTTTGGAGTTGGGTTATTGTGAAGCATGCATGAGTTGGATGGATTTGGTTGGTAGGTTAGTTGATTTGGGGGTATGGTTTAAGAGATGGGACTTGACAAATATACTTGATGTTCCTTGACCATTTTGTGAAACCAATCCATATTCATGATGTTTAGATGAGGCATTTGGATTGGAATAGAATGATAATGATGTGATTAGAATTGATCAAGGAAGAATGATTATACTACATGAAGAGAGGTTTAAGATGATGTGGGTAGATGAAGCAAGAAAATGAATCTAGATTGGGGATGATTTAAGAGAATAATGCGGAAGAAAGATGTCAAATGTGAGAGGCGAGTTTAGAACTAGGAACAATACTTGGATTTTTTTGATGTGAGGGTAGGGCCTCAAAGATGTTGTTATGATGTTAGATTATGAGGGAAGGGCCTTAAGTTTTTATTGACATTGATTATGGATGATGATTAATGTCCAAGGATTAAAATGGCACTCGTGAACCAAAAGTAGAAGATTTTATGAAAATTAGAATTAGAAGGTGATGTGAATGAAGATTTTAAAGTAAGAATGGATGAACTTTGAAAGATGGATGGGGGATGTTTGTAGACAAGGGAATAATTAAGGTGTGATTGGTTTTGGATGAAGAGGAGGATAAATTAGATGAGGATTGGATAGAATGATATGAGGTTGACAATTTGATTGGATTAGAAGAATGATGATTGGATTAGGTTGGAGGAAGATGAATGATTAGAGTGGATTAAGAAAGAGGATGTTGATGTGGATTAGAGGGATTATTAGGATGAGGATTAGGACAATTGTAGATGTTTAGGATGGAATTATTAGAATGATGGAGAAGAATAAAAATTATGTGGAAGAGGTGATTAGGATAAGAAGTATGATGATGATGATGATGATGATGATGATGAAGTGGGTTGATGTGGAGATGACAATGTAGGATTTTAACTGATTTTGGCCTTTTTAGGTCAATTTGTTCATTGGAAAGAACTAATTTTCAGCATAGATCAAAGGAATTAACTATGCTAAGTATACCTTGTCTTATATTTTGGGCATAACTAACAGTTATTAAAGACATATCTGAATACAGTCCTAGAAGGGACAAAGCAACCTTGCAGGAGACAAGCAATTGTGACTTTGGGGAATTTTGATAAAATTTTGATAATTTGTTTGTGTATGTTCAAGTGACTCTTTCAAGCCACTTATGTTTTTTTATTCCCTGCATACCCATCCCTACATTTTGTGGGAAAAATGTTGGGTCTCCCCTTTTTTTTTGCTTTTGCTTTTTTTCTTTTCCTTTTTGTTTTCCTCCGACCTTGGCTCCTGCAAGGGTCGTTTTATTTGCTTTTTGGTTTGTTGGTTGTATTCCTGGTTTTGTTGGTTTGCCCCAAAAGTTTGTTGTCTTCATGCCAAGTTCTATCCCAAATTAGAAAGGTCTATCTTATTTTTGAAGTATCCCTATGAAATTTTGTGTTGTTAGGTCAAAATCCACTTGAATAGTGCAAAAAACCAAAACCCTAAGCTATTTTCTAAGTCAAAATGCAAAAAAGCCCTAAAATGATAATCAAGTTTCTAATTTTGCATTACCTTTTTGAGAAACTTAAGTTACAAAAGTCATGTGCTTTTTAAAGGTCACCTAGTCGCTTGATCCTAGAAGCATATTCCATTTTGTTACTAGACTTGGTGATTAACTATTATCAGGATGTCTGAGAAAGAAAAAGAATATTCCTTATTTGTTATGAGACTTGGTGAAACCCTTTAGTCATGAAGTCTCCCAATGTAGAAACACGTCATCAGGCAACATCTAAGCAAGCTGTTAAGTTGCGGTGTCGTGCAAAGTATCATGCAGTTATTGAATTTTCATGAGACTTAGTGATTTCTTTAGTCACAGGGTCTCCGAATTAGAACACAGTTAAGTGACATGTTAAAGGCTTATGTCACGTAGTCTCAATGTAAAAAGTTAGTTAAGAGAAAAATGCCGAGACTTCACGACAGACCGTAAGGTGATTAAAGTATATGTTGGTCGGCTAGTCGCTGGTTAAAAATGCTAAGTCAGTGTTTTTTCAATGATATGGAGACAAACAGTTAAGATGAGACATGTGTCAACAATGAGAGGAACAGAGGTTGTCACATGATATCCCAAAATAAAAAATTCATTTGGCGATTAAGAGACTAAAAGGTATAAAGTTATGTATTATCGCCTAGTCTCCAAATGATTTAAGGTTTTTAGAATATACTCAACGACTTAGCGAAGCCGTCAGATGTTAAGTGTAATAAGATCAACGGTAGTCACTAAGTCTCTATCAAATTAGCATAAGAGTAAAAAGTGCTTGTGACAATGAGATAACCTTTAGTCACATAGTCTCTGAATTAAAATCAAAGGGTAAAGGTTAGTCGTGGGATCTCTGAATAAAATTTGGGTTAAGCATTTGATCTGGAAACTTGGATTCTTTTCATCGCGTGATCACCAGAAGTTAACCATGGTTAAGCCAAGTGAAAAAATTCATACAGTCGCTAGATCTACAGAAGAATTAAGGGTTAACAAATGTTATCAGTGACAAAGAGACACTACACAGTCGCATGGTCGCTGAATATGAAAAATGATAAAAGGCGACAATTGTTGACATGACAACATACAGATTCAGCGTCCAATGAGAATCCAAAGGATTAATTATTGTATGAAAAAGGGTAGCTGAGATGTTTGACAAAGAACCAATCATATGAAGACATGTCATTCTGTTTAAATTTTATAGGGTTTTTCTTAAGACGCACTTATATGATTTTAATTTCTTGTCACATTCATGAACTACGGCTAGGATTTGAATTAATTCCACAGCATGTTAACTTGAAAGAAAAATTGATTGTCTTTTCAATTATGAGCTAAGTACTTTGAAGTTTTCCATAAAGAGATGATCACAGGTTTATTTTCATTTGTCATACATCCAGAATTGTAGAGTGAAGAATTTCTAGGTCTTTTGTGTTCAGAAGGAAGAAATTGATCATTTGCATTGTAATTCTCTGGTTGTCAAGTTTTTGGAATTGTTGGCAGTACACAAAGAAGAGCAGTGAGTTCTGAGAGGAGATTTGTTTCAATATTGGTAAAAGCGAAGGTTGAAATAGAGTAAGATGAGTAAAGCAGTCAGTATGGCTTCTACTAGTGGAAGGAGTGATGAAGTAGATGATGATGCTAAAGGGAACAGAAATTTCTCTGATGAATTCTTGAAGCTGTTGCCAATGTCCACAAATAACAAGAGGGAAAATGCAAACTTGCTAGCAGATGACTACTGTGAAATCAGAGATGCCCACACTCCAGGATCGATAGGTTTTTTCTCTATAAAATTATTTTTATAATAATTCCAATTAGTCCATTCTAGTGTCAAACCCTTGGACTAGTGGTCTTGCTAGGTTAATTTTCCCTGATGTCTATGTAGATGTAGACTTGTTTCTAGGTCTTTCCAGCCATTATGATACTCTATCTAGGACAATCAAGAAAAATGATGGTACTACCCTATTGATTTTGAATAGGAATTCATTCATGCAAGCCTTTGGCCTATACAGTACCATGTCTACCAAGATAAATATTACTAGGCAAGAGGAGCAGTATAGGTCACAACCTGGTGCTGCTAGGAATCAATTACGGAAGCATATTCTTAAGGAGGTTAGGAACCATATTACTCCTATACCTGGGACTACACCCTACTACTTTCAAAGAGAATGATAGTTTTCAAAGGAAACCAATGCATACTAAAAGGTATAAAAAATTTAAGTTTGTTGGTATCCCTGGATATCCTAATGCTTTCCCTAAAGATGTGGGTGATATAGGAGAAAATCTCCCAAAGTTTGCAGGTAACAATGTTATTTCTTGTGAAACACATTTAAGAAAGTTCATTGATTTTTTTGATGATTTAAATATCACCCATGAAGATGTGTTAATGAAATTATTTGTTTATTCTTTAGTAGAAGATGCAAGAGAATGGTTTAGGAGCCTTTCTAATGGATTTGTTGTTTCTATGGATGATTTGATTGAATTATTTAAGGATCAGTATGGAGATAAAACAAATAAAGGCTTTTTGTTGAATGAGTTCAATAATATCAAGAAGAATTACAATGAAGAAGTTACAGAGTTTAATACAAGGTTTCAAAGAGCTATGCACAAGCTATTTTAGAAGATAAGGCTAGATGAAGAGGTATGTCTAGAAACCTATTTGAATGCCTTTGATTCTAAAATGGGATATGCTCTTAGAGATAAAAACCCTAGAACTCTTACTGACGCTTATAAGATAGCAGTGAATATTGAAATGAACAGAAGAGTATCTGGTAAATTGAATAGGAGGGATGACTAAAGGTTTAGTACGAGCAATTTAAAAGAACTAGAGTATAAGGAATATAGGGCTCCTCAGAACAATAGGAATTCTTATAATACTAAATAAAATCCTCAAAAAAGAATGCAGAACCATCCTTATGGAACTCAATTCAAAGATGGGAAGCCTATTATTTTACCTAGAAAAGAAAAGATATATAACAGAACTCCAGACCCTCTACATAAAAATGTTGTCAATTTTTGCAATGATGATCCTTGGTATGAGGATTGCGAAGCCCCTCATAACCTTTATTTTTGTATTATTTCATTAGATTTGAGAGCAAGAGAAGAACAGGGAAATGATGAGGTTGAATAATGTGATCATAGTATGACAAATACTTATTCATGCCATGATATAGATTCAGACAGTGAAAATGAGAATAATGAATCTTATATTTCACAAAGAAGGGTGGAAAATCATCATCAATAGATTTTTTCTAATAGTGAAGCTGAGGGAACTAATGATCATATAAGATGTTATGGTCAAGACAATCAGAATGTTCCACTTATTAGAAAATCTTCAGATGAAGAGAAAGCCAAGATTACTGGAGATTTAGTAAACATGGCTAGAAGAAACTATCATCTGAGAAAAAGGGTAGGAGGTGGTACTAAAAGTCAACCATCAGGTGTCTTTATAAAAGAAAATAAGATAGACACTAAGTATGTGCAAAAAAAGGAAGGACCTGGTGAAAATGTAAATAAACATAAGGTCAAAATTATTACAAAATCCCTTGAACCAAATGTTTTACAAGAAGGAGAATTTGAAAAGAAAGAAAAAAGTACTCATGTTCATAAGATAGAGAATAAAAAATTAAAATAACAAGCTCTGAATGAACATACTGAGGAAAGTGATATCACTATTGATAAATCAAAGTCTTTAGATGTAAAATATACTCCAGTAGATATGTGTCAATGTTTGTCCCAAATGATAGTTAAGGTACCATTTCTAGAGATGATGAGAATTAAAGAACACAAGGAAAAGGTAATGTCATTATTAAATAGTGTGCCCATAATAAAGGTCCAAACTCCAGAAAATGTTGGCAAGAAACCAATTAACAAAGGGAAGGAAGTTGAGGTGTTAACATCTGAGATTCCTCACATTTTCTTGAATACAAAATCTTCCCCAAGGATTGTTGACCCATTTTTTCTCTCATTGATAATTAATGGAAAGATGCTAAAATATTGTATGATTGATTCAGGAGCATCTAATAGTGTTATGCCAGTGGAAATCATGAGGTCAATGTGATTACAGGTTGATACTCCTCATGGAAGATGTGAAGCCATCGACTCTAGAGAGGTCCCTCTGATTGGTACCATTGATGCTATGCCTTACAAATTAGCAGTCTGCGCTGATGTAATAATGACTATGAATGTTCTTGTGGTTGACATACCACCACATTATGGCATGTTGCTATCAAGAAAGTGGAGTGCTTCGATGGGAGGTAGTATACAAAGTGATTTATCATATGCTACTTTTAATATTGCTGGAGAAAATGTTAAGGTCTTAAGAGAGAGTAGAACTCCTCACATGATAGAAAGATTTGAAGATACTGACATTAATTATTTCTTTGACATGGACATGGATAATTTCATAATACAAAAAAATGAACTTTGTTATCAGCATGAAGAGGTTGACCCTCTAAACAAAGAGTTAATTATCCAAGGAGATGGATTGTGGAAAATGTACTTTGATGGGGCTTGCTCAAAAGAAGGATCGGGGGCAGGTGTATTTTTGATATCTCCATCAGGTACAACTTTAAAGTATTCATTTATGTTAGCCTTCCAATGTACAAATAATACTGCAAAATATGATACTTTGGTTTTAGGACTTGAAATGGCTATCAAACATGGTATAATGTGTTTAAAGGTTTATGGTGATTCTAAGTTGGTATTAGCTCAAGTTAGATCCAAATATGTATTAAAAAATGATAGGTTGAAAATGTACAAGTATGTTATTTGGGATCAAATTGAAATGTTTGATGCCTTTGATATAAGTTGGTTAGAAAGGTCAAAGAATATAATGGCTGAAATTTTGGCAAATGTTGCTTTGAAAAATGATGATTTGACCTTACATGGGGTGTCAATACTAGAAGTCAAAACAAGACTAGTTGTTCCAGACAACATATACAACTGGTAGGTTTTCCAAGATGATCAAGATATTCTGAGGTTTATGCAATGTCTAGACCATTATGAGAACCAGAGTATAGATTGTAGTACTTTACTAGAAAATAATGATGGAAAAGACTAGATTTTGGGAAATGAGGTTGTCCAGTTAAGCTCTAATCAGATTCCTAGGGGTTTGGTTAAACTTGAGGCATTGTTTAGTAGTCAAGAAAATGATTCATCAAAATTAGCAATGCCAAAGTTGAGGATTTAGAAGAAATAAATTTAGGATCTGAAAGTAGTGCTCAAATAGTTTATATTGGAAAGGGTTTGGACTCTCATATAAGAATAAATCTGATAAAATTGTTGAGAAAATATAAACATGTTTTTGCTTGGTCATATGAGGACTTGAGAGCATATAGAGAGGACCTTTTTTCAACATGAAATCCCATTAAAGTTAGATGTGAAACCATTCAGGAAAAAATAGAGGCCTGTCAACCCCTTGTTGGCTCCTAAAATGCAACAAGAATTGATGAAACTAAAGGATGATGGGATAATTCAGTCAATCAGACATTCAACTTGGTAGTCACATTTAGTACCAGTTAGAAAGAAAAATGGTAATATCAGACTATGTGTGGATTTCAGAAACTTAATTAAATACTGCTTCAATAAAAGATAATTTTTCCTTACCTAATATGGAAGCAATGTTGCATAAGGTGACTGGTTGTGAGTTTCTATCTATGATGGATGGTTTCTCAGGTTACAACCAGGTCCTAGTTAAAGAAGAAGAACAATATAAAACTACATTTACCACTCCATGGGGAACCTATGTTTATATCAAAATGCCATTTGGACTAATAAATGCAAGGGCAACTTTTCAAAGGGCCATGGATGTTTCTTTCAAAGAATTCATTGATTTATTCATGGTCATTTATCAGGATGATTTGACTACATATTCCAAGAAAGAAGTATATCAGTGTGATCACTTGGGTAATATTTTCAATAAGGCATTGGAATATGGTGTCTCACTGAATCCCAAGAAGTGTCATTTTGCAGTAAAAGAGGGAAAGTTGCTTGGACATATAGTGTCTAGGGAAGGGGTAAGAATAGACCCTGAAAGAGTGGAGGCAACTCAAAGGGTGATTTCTCCAAGGAACTTAAAAGGGGTACAATATTTCTTAGGAAAGATCAACTTTGTCAAAAGATTCATAGAAAATTTTGCAGAAATTGTTAAACCCATTGTAAAATTGCTAAAGAAAGATGACAAATTTGTTTGGAATGAAGAATCCCAACAAGCATTTGAGAAAATAAAAAAAGGAAGTACAAGAAGCTCTAGTTTTGAAATCTCTAGATTATATGAATCCCTTTTCTTTGTTTTCATTTGCATCATTTCATACAATTGCTGCTATTTTGCTACAAAAAGATGAACAAGGATTTGAACATCCAATTTCTTTTTACAGTAAATCCTTGCAAGATGCAGAGCTTAATTATGAAATAATGGAAAATAAGGTTTATGCTTTGGTAAAGGCTATGAAATATTTTAGTCCATAATTGGTTTGTGCTAAGATACAGGCTTATGTTCCTCATTTAGCAGTGAAAGATATCCTTACTTAGTTAGAGGTAATTGGTAAGAGGTGTAAGTGGATCACCAGAATTCAAACATTTAACCTTGAGATCCATATTACAAAATTAATAAGAGGACAAGGTTTGGAAAATCTCATGACAGAAGAAAACTTGGATCTAGTATAGATAAATCAGACAGAAATACATGATCAAGGTATTAACAGCATAGAAAGGAAACCATTCTATACTGATATTGTATTCTTTCTCAAAAATGCTAAATCTCCTAATCATTTGTCAGAGAATCAAAAAAGAAGTCTGAGATTACAAACAAAAAGATGCACTTTGATCCAGGGTAACTTGTTTTGGAAAGATAAGAATGGTGGACTGTTGTTATTCCTTGAGTACCAAGCTAAGAAAGTTCTGAGTGAAATGCATGAAGGAGAGTGTGGGGGTCATTTTTCTGCTAAGACTACTTCCCACAAGATTTTAAGGGCTGGGTATTATTGGCCTACTTTATTCAAAGATACTTATGAACATGTCAGGAAATGTGAGCCTTGTCAAAGGTTCTCTAATAAGCTAAAGTTTTTAGGTACTTTGTTGCTAAATCCAGTAAGTATAGAAGCTCCTTTTACTATGTGGGGAATTGATTTTATTGGTGAATTCCAAGAGAAAACTAGTGTAGGACACAGTTGGATATTAGTTTCCATAGATTATTTTACCAAATGGATCGAAGCCATCCCTACAAAAAGAGAAATAAGAAGGGTGGTCACTGAATTTCTCATGGAGAATATTATAACTAGATTTGGTGTACCTGCTAAATTGGTATTGGATAATGCCATGAGTTTCAGATCAGAAGAGATGATAGATTTCTATGAAAAATATGGGATTACAATATTTTATTCATCCCTATATCATCCACAAGCCAATGGACAAGTTGAGTCTAGTAATAAGAGTATTTTGAAAATACTGAAAAGGACTCTGGAAAAGAATAAAAGAGCATGGAATACTAAGTTGAAGCTAGCACTTTGGGCTGACAAAATAACAGTGAATAAAGCAACTGGTAAGTCTCCATTTGAGCTAGTGTATGGTCTACATGCAAGATTCCCCATCAATAATTTATTGTCAATACATCAATTTATACAAGAAGAACATTTAGATGTTTTTGATAATATGTCGAATAGAATGACTCGGTTAATAGAATCGGATGAAGTAAGAAGGAATATCCAAAAGGAAAACATGAAATTGCAGCAGAAGATGAAGTATCTTTTTGATAAAAGGGCTACTGAGAGAAACTTCATGTCCGGTGACCTAGTTCCCCAGTGGAATGCAAGGGCAGAAGATAAAGGAAAACATAAGAAGTTTGAGTCTTTGTGTCTAGGGCCATTTATTGTTTCAGAGAATTTTGGAAAATATTCTTACTTATTGAAGAACATGGAGGGAGAAGATTTTGAGTTTCCTATGCATGGGCAATTCTTGAAGCCCTTTTTCAACTGAGAATCAAAGTTTATGCACAAGTAAGTATCTAAATATGGTAAATAGTTTCCCTTCTATTTTAGGTTAGTTGGCATCCACTTCATTTTTTGAAAGGTCTGCAACCAGAGATTCTATGGTTCTTTGCCAAAAACTATGCTTAGTCAATCCTTAGGTAGAGCCACTATTTGTTGTATTCCTGGTTTTGCTGGTTTTCCCCAAAAGTTTGTTGTCTTCATGCCAAGTTCTATTCCAAATCAGAAAGGTCTTTCTTATTTTTGAAGTATCCCTATGAAATTCTGTGTTGTTAGGTCAAAATCCACTTGAATAGTGCAAAAACCCAAAACCCTAAGGTATTTTGTAAGTCAAAATGCAAAAAATCCCTAAAATGATAATTGAGTTTGTAATTTTGCATTACCTTTTTGAGAAACTTAAGTTACAAAAGTCATGTGCTTTTTAATGGTCGCCTAGTTGCTTGATCCTAGAAGCATATTCCATTTTGCTACGAGACTTGGCAATTGACTATTGTAAGGATGTCTCAGAAAGAAATAAAATATTCCTTATTTGTTATGAGACTTGGTGAAACCCTTTAGTCATGAAGTCTCCCAATGGAGACACACGTCATCAGGCAACATCTAAGCAAGCTGTTAAATCATGGTGTTATGCAAAGTATCATGCAGTTAGTGAATTTTCATGAGACTTAGCGATTGCTTCAGTCATGGGGTCTCTGAATCAGAACACAGTTAAGTGACATGTTAAAGGCTTATGTCACATAGTCTCCAAGTAAAAAGTCTGTTAAGAGAAAGATGCTGAGACTTTGCGACAGACCGCATGGTGATTAAAGTATATGTTGGTCGGGTAGTCGCTGGTTAAAAATGCTAAGTTAGTGTTTTTTAGTGATTTAGAGACAAATAGTTAAGATGAGATATGTGTCCACAATGAGTAGAACATAGGTTTGTTGCATGATCTCCCAAAAGGAAAAAGTCATTTGGCAATTAAGAGACTAAAGGGTATAAAGTTATGTATTGTCGCCTAGTCTCCAAATGATTTAAGGTTTTTAGAATATACTTAGCAACTTAGCAGAGCTGTCAGATGTTAAGTGTAATAAGATCAATGATAGTCGCTAAGTCTCTATCAAATTAGCATAAGAGTAAAAAGTGCTTGTGACAATGAGATAACCTTTATTCGCATAGTCTCTGAATTAAAATCAAAGGGTAAAGGTTAGTTGCAGGGTCTCGTAAACAGAAATAAACATTCAGAGACTTAGCGATAATAGTTAAAGGATAAAAGGTAACCTTCAGTCACGAGGTCTCAAAATAAAATTTGGGTTAAGCATTTGATCTGGCGACTTGGATTCTTTCAGTCACATGATCGCCAAAAGTTAACCATGGTTAAGCCAAGTGAAGCAATTCATACAGTCACTAGATCTCTAGAAGAATTAAGGGTTAAGAAATGTGATCAGCGACAAAGAGACACTGCACAGTTGTGTGGTCGCTGAATATGAAAAATGATAAAAGCTGGCAGTTGCTAACATGACAACATAGAGATTCAGTGTCCAATGAGAATCCAGAGGATTAATTACTATATGAAAAAGGGTAGCTGAGATGTCTAACGAAGAACCAATCATATGAAGACATGTCATTCTGTTCAAATTTTATAAGGTTTTTCTGAAGACGCACTTATATGATTTTGATTTCTTGTCACATTCATGAACTATGGCTAGGATTTCAATTAATTCCACAGCATGTTGAATTCAAAGCAAAATTGATTGTCTTTTAAATGATGAGCTAAGTACTTTGAAGGTTACCATAAAGAGATGATCGCATATTTATTTTCATTTTTCATACATCCAAAATTGCAGAGTGAAGAATTGCTAGTACTTTTGTGTTCAGAAGAAAGAAATTGATCATTTGTAGGGTAATTCTCTAGTTGTCAAGTTTTTGGAATTGTTAGCAGTACACAAAGAAGAGCAGTGAGTTCTGAGAGGAGATTTGTTTCAATATTGGTAATAGAGAAGGTTGAAACAGAGCAAGATGAGTAAAGCAGTCAGTGTGGCTTCTACCAGCGGAAGGAATGATGAAGTAGATGATGATGCTAAAGGGAAGAGAAATTTCTCTGATGAATTCTTGAAGCTGTTGCTAGGGTCCACATAGAACAAGAGGGAAAATGCAAACTTGCTAGTAGATGACTAGTGTGAAATTAGAGATGCACGGACTCTAGGATCCATAGGTTTTTCTCTATACAATTATTTTTATAATAATTCTGATAAGGCCATTTGAGTGTCAAACCCTTGGACTAGTGATCTTGCTAGGTTAATTGTCCCTAATGTCTATGTAGACGTAGACTTGTTTCTAGGTCTTTCCAGCCAATATGATGCTTTGTCTAGGACAATTAAGAAAAATGATGGTACTGCCCTATTGATTTTGAATAGGAATTAATTCATGCAAACCCTTGGCCTATACAGTACCATGTCTACCAAGATAAATATTACTAGGTAAGAGGAGTGGTATAGGTTACAACCTAGTGCTGCTAGGAATCAAATACAGAAGCATATGCTTAAGGAGGTTAGGAACCATATTACTCCTATACCTGGGACTGCACCCTATAGCTTTAAAGACTTACATTTCTATATTAAGTATATTTCCTATGCTTTATGTAGAGTGTTAGGAATAGAGTGAGGAGAAGAGAAAATAAACGCTGGAATTTTGGTGATGGTGCTAGACTTGCAAGATGTGCATTCTAGCACTAGTTATGATTATATACAATACATTATTGATAAAATGCATGAGGGATGTTAGGGATTTTTCTTGCATGAACTGTACTGCTTGAAATGTCTATTTGAATCTTGTTACTTCTAAAACCTGATAAATAGTTCAGAGACAAGAAAAGCCTAATTGCTAAGGACTTAAACAATATCCTTCTTCGTTTTTGAGCTCCACAGATGCTCAGGCAGGTTTTACCTTATAAGATGACTGATAACACAGTATTTGTTAATGTGGACACTGATTTGTCATGTATCTCTATTGAA
>MU225293.1:989009-1000448 GCA_018584345.1 Thuja plicata | reverse complement strand
AGATTTGTAGCTGAACCTAAACAAAATCACCTAATGGAAATAAAAAGGATATTCAGATACTTAAAGGGAACTATAGACTATGGTTTATGGTATCCTAACTCAGAGAATATACAACTTCATGTGTATATAGATGCAGATTGGGTAGGTTGTATTGATGACATGAAGAGTACCTCAGGATGAGCAGTATTTCTTGGAGACAGGTTGGTTACTTGGACAAGAAAGAAACATAATTGTATCTCTCAGTCGACAACAAAAGTTGAGTATGTTGTAGCAGCATTAAATTGTTCAACAATGGTTTGGATCAAATAGATGATTAAAGACTTTGGTATTCAGATTGATTATCCTATTGTTATTCATTGTGATAACACTAGCACTATCAATATGTCAAAGAACCATGTGATGCACGCAAAGACAAAACACATTGAGATCAAATATAATTTTCTAAGAGAAAAAGTTGTAGATAGAGAAGTACAGTTGGATTATGTGAGCACTAAAGAACACTTAGCAAATATTTTTACAAAGCCTTTATCAAAAGTTACTTTTGAGTATCTCAGGGAGAAGCTAGGAGTAATTCCCTTTCCTGAGTCTGATTAGAATTTATAGCAAAGAACATCAGTCCTTGGTGACTGGTGAATGGTTGACTACTCTACTTCTGGAGTAGTACCTGTGCTTATTTGTGTTTGGCACCCTTTTCCATTGATTTAAAAGGGGGGTTATATAGGTAGGGGGAGTATATACTCTAGGGGAGTATATAGTAATGAAAAATACAGTAAAAAGAGAAGCAACAGTTAAGAGGAGATTTTGATGAGGATATTGAGAAGATTGTAAAAAGAAGGAGGATACATTGGGTTGATGGTGTTTTTCATATCATTGTTAGAATACTTCAGGGATAACTGAGAAGGGGGGGTGAATCAGTTATCGACAACTTTACCTTTTTCTTATACTTATTAATCTTGATTGATACAAAGTAAATGCACATTTAGATAACACATTACACAACACATAATTTGATTATGGGGAAACCAAATGGTAAAAACCCCGGTGGGAATTAGCACCCACAAAGAACTATACTAGTTTATAGTAATCCCTGTTAAAAGATCATTCAACCCTGTTAGGAGTTGTTCATTACAATGCAGTAGTATAGTGACCTAGTTAAGGGTCTGACCCTGTTAGGAGTCTTTTACAATAACCCTATTAGGGGTGGTGGACTCACTGTCCAAGTGGTGAAGGCTACAACCTTCTGGTTATTTGATACACACTTTATCAACAAGGTGAACTCTTGTTTGTGACACTACTTGTATGATCAGTTCCTTTTGTGCATCGATGCTTTAACCTCTTATAAAGCACTACAACAATCTTCTCTATGTTCTGAAAGCTTCTACTTCAATATCTATATTTTCAACATATGATAAATATAGCTCTATTGCTTTAACACTCTGTACTATTTTTCTTATCTCTAGCTTTCACAACTCTTCTTATCACAAATGACCTTCTATAAGTACATTATCAAAGTATGAGATCATGGGACCTGTAAGACAACTCTTCCTAACATCCTTGTCAGCTCTACTAAGTGTGCAAGCAAAATTACCATGCAAGTATAAACTCAATAGACATGTCACTTCACTAAGTCGACTTCACCAATTTAACCATAACTTTGCAATCTTCTTGAAACACGTTTGGCACCTTTGGATTAATATCACCAACTCATAACTAATCATGAATATACACATGCATATCCTTAAGATAGGCGCAACTCAAGAATACCTCACATATGTCAACCTTAAACCGTTATACTCCCAGAACTGTAACCGCCAATAATAGAATTACATATCTTTACTGAAACCTCATATCTAGGTCTACGTGTATGAACATAGAATAATAAACATGTCAAAAACATGTATCTATCCACACAAGTCTTCATGTCATCATTTTGATAAGTACATACAGAAGTACTATTGTGTATTATATGTTGTCATCAATGACAAACATACAATCAATCAACTGTTCAGAATCAAATCTCCAACAATAAACAATTCAACTTTGTTGGTATCCTTGGATATCCTAATGCTTTCACTAAAGATGTGGGTGATATAGGAGAAAAGTAACCCAAATTTGGTAGGTAATAGTGTTATTTCTTGTGAAATACATTTAAGAAAGTTCATTGATTTTGTTGATGATTTAAATATCACCCATGAAGATGTGTTAATGAAATTATTTGTTCACCCTTTAGTAGAAGATGCAAGAGAATGGTTTAGGAGCCTATCTAATGTATCTGTTGTTTCTATGGAAGAGTTGATTGAATTATTTAAGGATCAATATGGAGATAAAACAAATAAAGGCTTTTTGTTGAAAGAGTTCAATAATATCAAGAAGAATTACAATGAAGAAGTTACAGAGTTTAATACAAGGTTTCAAAGAGCTATGCACAAGCTATTTAAGAAGATAAGGCTGGATTAAGAGGTATGTCTAGCAGCCTATTTGAATGCCTTTGATTCTAAAGTGTGATATGCTCTTAGAGATTAAAAAAAACCCTAGAACTCCTACTGATGCTTATAAGATAAAATTGAATATTCAAATGAATATAAGAGTATCTAGTAAATTGAATAGGAGGGATGAGTCAAGGTTTAGTAGGAACAATTTAAAAGGACCAGAATATAAGGAATATAGGACTCCTCAGAACAATAGGCCTTCTTATAATACTACATACAATCCTCAAAATAGAATGTAGAACCATCCTTATGGAACTCAGTTCAAAGATGGGAAGCCTGTTATTTTACCTACAAAAGAAAAGATAGATAATAGAACTCCAGACCCTCTACATAAAAATTTTGTTTATTTTTGCAATTATGATCCTTGGTATGAGGCTTGTGAAGACCCTCATAACCCTAATTTTTGTGTTATTTCCTTAGATTTGAGAGTAAGAGAAGAAAATCAAAATGATGAAGTTGACCAATTTGATCATAGTATGACAAATACTTATTCATGCCAAGATATAGATTCAGGCAATGAAAATTATAATCATGATTCTTGTATTTCACAAAGAAGGGCGGAAAATCATCATCAAAAAATTTTGTTTGATAGTGATGCTAAGGGAACTGATGATCATATAAGTTGTTATGCTCAAGACAATCAGGATGTTCCACTTATTAGAAAATCTTCAGATGAAGAGAAAGCCAGGATTACTACAGATTTAGTAAACAAGGCTAGAAGCAACTATCATTTGAGAAATAGGGTAGTAGGTGGTAATAGCACTCAACCATCAGCTGTCTTTATAAAAGAAAATAATATATACTCTAACTATGTGCAAAAAAAGGAAGGACCTTGTGAAAATGTAAATAAACATAAGGTCAAAATTATTACAAAATCCCTTGAACCAAATGTTGTACAAGAAGGAGAATTTAAAAAGCAAGAAAAAAGTACTCCTGTTCAAAAGATAGAGAATAAAAAATTAAAAGAACAAGCTCTGAATGAACATACTGAGGAAAGTGATATCACTATTGATAAATCAAAGTCTTCAGATGTAAAATATACTCTTGCAGATATGGGTCAATGTTTGTCCCAAATGATAGTTAAGGTACCATTTCTAGAGATGATGAGAATTAAAGAACACAAGGAAAAGGTAATGTCATTGTTAAACAATGTGCCCATAATAAAGGTCCAAACTCCAAAAAATGTTGGAAAGAAACTAATTAACAAAGGGAAGGAAGTTGAGGTGTTAACATCTGAGATTCCTCACATTTTCTTGAATACAACTTCTTCCCCAAGGATTGTTGAGCCATTTTTTCTCTCATTGATAATTAATGGAAAGATGCTAAAAAATTTTATGATTGATTCAGGAGCATCTAATACTATTATTCCAGTGGAAATAATGAGGTCAATGGGATTATAGGTTGATACTCCTCATGGAAGATGTGAAGCCATGGACTCTAGAGAGGTCCCTATGATTGGTAACATTGAGGCTATGCCTTACAAATTAGCAGTCTACCCTGATGTAATAATGACTATGAATGTTCTTGTGGTTGACATACCACCACATTATGGCATGTTGCTATCAAGAAAGTGGAGTGCTTCGATGGGAGATAGTATACAAAGTGATTTATCATATGCTACTTTTAACATTGCTGGAGAAAATGTTAAGGTCTTAAGAGAGAGTAGAACTCCTCACATGATAGAAAGATTTGAAGATACTGACATTAATTGTTGCATTGACATGGACATGGAGAATTTCATAATACAAAAAATGAACTTTGTTATCAGCATGAAGAGGTTGACTCTCTGAATAGAGAGTTAATTATCCAAGGAGATGGATTGTTAAAAATGTACTTTGATTGGGCTTGCTCAAAAGAAGGATCAGGGGAAGGTGTATTATTGATATCTCCATCAGGTATAACTTTTAAATATTCATTTATGTTATCCTTCCAATGTACAAATAATACTATAGAATATGAGGATTTGTTTTTAGGACTGGAAATGGCTAGCAAACATGATATAAAGAGTTTAAAGGTTTATGGTGATTCTGAGTTGGTAGTAGCTCAAGTTAGATCCAAATATGTAGTAAAAAATGATAGGTTTAAAATGAACAAGTATGCTATTTGGGATCAAATTGAAATGTTTGATACCTTTGATATAAGTTGGTTAGAAAGGTTAAAGAATATAATGGCTAATTTTTTAGCAAATGTTGCTTTGAAAAATGATGATTTGACCTTACATGGGGTGTCAATACTAGAAGTCAAAACAAGACTAGCTGTTCTGGACAACATATACAATTGCCAGGTTTTCCAAGATGATCAAGATATTCTAAGGTTTATGCAATGTCTAGACCATTATGAGAACCAGAGTATAGATTGTAGCACTTTACTAGAAAATAATGATGGAAAAGACTACATTTTGGGAAATGAGGTTGTCCAGTTAAGTTCTAATCAGATTCCTAGGGGTTTGGTTGAACTTGAGGCATTGTTTAGTAGTCAAGAAAATGATTCATCAAAGATAAGCAATGCCAAAGTTGAGGATTTAAAAGAAATAAATTTAGGATCTGAAAGTAGTCCTCAAATAGTTTATATTGGAAAGGGTTTGGACTCTCATATAAGAATAAATCTGATCAAATTGTTGAGAAAATATAAACATGTTTTTGGTTGGTCATATGAGGACTTGAAAACATATACAGAGGACCTTTTTCAACATGAAATCCCATTAAAGTCAGATGTGAAACCATTCAGGTAAAAATAGAGGCCTATCAACCCCTTGTTCGCTCCTAAAATGCAACAAGAATTGATGAAACTAAAGGATGCTGGGATAATCCAGCCAATCAGACATTCAACTTGGGTGTCAAATTTAGTACCAGTTAGTAAGAAAAATGGTGACACTTAAATATTGCTTCATTAAAAGATAATTATTCCTTACCTAATATGGAAGCAATGTTGCATAAGGTGACTGGTTGTGAGTTTCTATCTATGATGGATAGTTTCTTAGGTTACAACCAAGTCCTAGTTAAAGAAGCAGAACAATATAAAAATGCATTTACCAATCCATGGGGAACCTATGTTTATATCAAAATGCCATTTGGACTAATAAATGTATGGGCAATTTTTCAAAGGGCCATGGTTGTTGCTTTCAAAGAATTCATTGATTTATTCATGGTCATTTATTAGGATGATTTGCCTACCTATTTCAAGAAAGTAGTAGATCACTGTGATCACTTGGGTAAGATTTTCAATAAGGCATTGGAATGTGGTGTCTCACTGAATCCCAAGAAGTGTCATTTTGCAGTAAAAGAGGGAAAGTTGCTTGGACATATAGTGTCTAGGGAAAGGGTAAGAATAGACCATGAGAGAGTGGAGGCAATTCAAAGGATGATTTCTCCAAGGAACTTAAAAGGGGTACAATATTTCTTCGGAAAGATAAACTTTGTTAGAAGATTCATAGAAAATTTTACAGAAATTATTAAACCCATTTTAAAATCGCTAAAGAAAGATGCCAAATTTGTTTGGAATGAAGAACCCCAACAAGCTTAATTATGAAATAATGGAAAAGAAGGCCTATGCTTTGGTAAAGGCTATGAAATATTTCAGGCCATACTTGGTTTGTGCTAAGATATAGGCTTATGTTCCTCATTCAACAGTGAAAGATATCCTTACACTGTCAAAGGTAACTGGTAAGAGGTGTAAGTGGATCACTAGAATTCAAGAATTTAACCTTGAGATCTATATTATAAAATTAATAAGAGGAAAAGGTTTGGAAAATCTCATGACAAAAGAAAACTTGGATCTAGTACAGATAAATTAGACAGAAATACATAATCAAGCTATTACAAGCATAGAAAGGCAACTATTCTATACTGATATTGTATTCTTTCTCAAAAATTCTAAATGTCCTAATCATTTGTCAGAGAATCAAAAAAGAAGTCTGAGATTACAAACTCAAAGATACACTTTGATCTAGGGTGAGTTGTTTTGGAAAGATAAGAATGGTGTACTGTTGTTATGCCTTGATAAGTACCAAGCTGAGAAAGTTCTGAGTGAAATGCACGAAGGAGAGTGTGGGGGTCATTTTTCTGCTAAGAGTACTGCCCACAAGATTTTAAGGGCTGGGTATTATTGGCCTAATTTATTCAAAGATACTTATGAACATGTCAGGAAATGTGAGCCTTGTCAAAGGTTCTCCAATAAGCTGAAGTTTTCAGGTGCTCTGTTGCTAAATCCATTAAGTACGGAAGCTCCTTTTACTATGTGGGGAATTGATTTTATTGGTGAATTCCAAGAGAAAAATAGTGGAGGAAACAGTTGGATATTAGTTGCCACAGATTATTTTACCAAGTGGATTGAAGCCATCCCTACAAAGAAAGCAACAAGCAGGGTGGTCACTGAATTTCTCATGGAGAATATTATAACTAGATTTGGTGTACCTGCTAAATTGGTAATGGATAATGCCTTGATTTTTGATATCAGAAGAGATGACAAGTTTCTGTGAAAAATATGGGATTACAATATCATATTCATCCCCATATCATCCACAAGCCAATGGACAAGCTGAGTCTAGTAATAAGAGTATTTTGAAAATACTGAAAAGGACTCTGGAAAGGAATAAAAGAGCATGGCATACTAAGTTGAAGCTAGCACTTTGGGCTGACAGAATAACAGTGAAAAAATAAAATGGTAAGTCTCCATTTGAGATGGTGTATGGTCTACATTCAAGATTGCCCATCAACAATTTATTGTCAATACATCAATTTATACAAGAAGAACATTTAGATGTTTCTGATAATATGCAGAATAGAATGACTCTGTTAATAGAATTGAATGAAGTAAGAAGGAATAGCCAAAAGGAAAACATGAAATTTTGACAAAAGATGAAGTATCTTTTTGATAAAAGGGCTACCTAGATAAAATTCCAGTCTGGTGACCTAGTTCTCCAGTGGAATGCAAGGGCAGAAGATAAAGGAAAACATAAGAAGTTTGAGTCTTTGTGGCTAGGGCCATTTATTATTTCAGAGAATTTTGGAAAAGACTCTTACTTATTGAAGAACATGGAGGGAGAAGATTTTGAGTCGCCTATGCATGGGAAATTCTTGAAGCCCTTTTTCAACTGAGAATCAAAGTTTATGCACAAGTAAGTATGTAAATACTGTAAATAGTTTTCCTTCTATTTTAGGTTAGTTGGCATCCTCTTCATTTTTTGAAAGGTCTGCAACCAGAGATTCTGTGGTTCTTTTCCATAAACTATGCTTTATCAATCCTCAGGTAGAGCCATTGTTGGTTGTATTCTTGGTTTTGTTGGTTTGCCCCAAAAGTTTATTGTCTTCATGCCAAGTTCTATCCCAAATCAGAAAGGTGTATCTTATTTTTGAAGTATCCCTATGAAATTCTATGTTGTCAGGTCAAAATCCACTTGAATAGTGCAAAAACCCAAAACCCTAATCTATTTTCTAAGTCAAAATGCAAAAAATCCCTAAAATGATAATCGAGTTCCTAATTTTGCATTACCTTTTTGAGAAACTTAAGTTACAAAAGTCATGTGCTTTTTAATGGTCACCTAGTCACTTGATCCTAGAAGCATATTCCATTTTGTTATGAGACTTGGTGATTAACTATTGTTGGGATGTCTTAGAAAGAAACATAATATTCCTTATTTGTTATGAGACTTGGCGAAACCCTTCAGTTGTGAAGTCTCCCAATGTAGAAACATGTCATCAGTCAACATCTAAGCAAGTTGTTAAGTCGTGGTGTCACACAAAGTATCATGGAGTTAGTGAATTTTCATAAGACTTAGCGATTGCTTTAGTCGCAGTGTCTCTGAATTAGAACACAATTAAGTGATATTTTAAAGGCTTGTATTGCATAGTCTCCAAGTAAAAATTTAGTTAAGAGAAAGATGTCGAGACTTCACGACAGACCACAAGGTGATTAAAGTATATGTTGGTCATGTAGTCGCTAGTTAAAAATGCTAAGTCAGTGTTTTTACAGTGATTTGGAGACAAATAGTTAAGATGGGACACATGTCCACAATGAGTAGAACAAAGGTTTTTTGCATGATCTCCCAAAAGGAAAAAGTCATTTGGCGATTAAGAGACTAAAAGGTATAAAGTTATGTATTGTCACCTATACTCGAAATGATTTAAGGTTTTTAGAATATACTCAACAACTTAGCGGAGCTGTCAGATGTTAAGTGTAATAAGATCAATGATAGTCGCTAATTCTCTATCAAATTAGCATAAGAGTAAAAAGTGCTCACACCAATGAGATAACCTTTAGTCGCATAGTATCTAAATTAAAATCAAAGGGTAAAGGTTAGTCGTGGGGTCTCGTAAAGAGAAATAAACACTCAAAGACTTAGCAATAATAGTTAAAGGATAAAAGGTAACCTTTAGTCGTAGGGTCTCCGAATAAAATTTAGGTTAAGAATTTGATCTGGTGACTTGGATTCTTTCAGTTGCGTGATCGCCAGAAGTTAACCATGGTTAATCCAAGTGAATAAATTCATACAGTCAATAGATCTCCAGAAGAATTAAGGGTTAAGAAATGTGATCAGCAACAAAGAGACACTGCGCAGTCGCTGAATATGAAAAATGATAAAAGGCGGCAGTTGCTGACATGACAACATAGAGATTCAGCGTCCAATGAGAATCTAGAAGATTAATTACTTTATGAAAAAGGGTAGCTGAGATGTCTAAAAAAGAACCAATCATATGAAGACATGTCATTCTATTCAAATTTTATAATGTTTTTCCGAAGATGCACTTATATGATTTTGATTTCCTGTCACATTCATGAACTATGGCTAGGATTTGAATTAATTCCACAGCATGTTAACTTGAAAGAAAAATTGATTGTCTTTTCAATGATGAGCTAAGTACTTTGAAGGTTTCCATAAAAACACGATCATAGGTTTATTTTCATTTTTCATACATCCAGAATTGTAGAGTGAAGAATTGTTAGGTCTTTTGTGTTCAGAAGGAAGCAATTGATCATTTGTAGGGTAATTCTCTGGTTGTAAAGTTTTTTGAATTATTAGCAGTACACAAAGAAGAGAAGTGAGTTCTGAGAGGAGATTTGTTTCAATATTGGTAAAGAAATCAGTGTGGCTTCTACTGGTGGAAGGAGTGATGAAGTAGATGATGATGCTAAAGGGAAGAAAAATTTCTCTTAAAAATTCTTGAAGCTGTTGCCAGGGTCCACACAGAACAAGAGGGAAAATGCAAACTTGCTAGCAGATGACTACTGTGAAATCAGAGATGCCCACACTCTAGGATCCACAGGTTTTTCTCTATACAATTATTTTTATAATAATTCTAATAAGGCCATTCTAGTGTCAAACCCTTGGACTAGTGGTCTAGCTAGGTTAATTGTCCCTGATGTCTATGTAGACATGGACTTCTTTCTAGGTCTTTCCAGCCATTATGATGCTCTGTCTAGGAAAATTAAGAAAAATTATTGTACTGCCCTATTGATTTTGAATAGGAATTCATTCATGCAAGCCTTTGGCCTAAACAGTACCATGTCTACCAAGATAAATATTACTAGGCAAGAGGAGCTGTATAGGTTACAACTTGGTGCTGCTAGGAATCAATTACAGAAGCATATGCTTAAGGAGGTTAGGAACCATATTACTCCTATACCTGGGACTACACCCTACTGCTTTAAAGAATTACTTTTCTATATTAAGTATATTGCCTATGCTTTATGTAGAGTGTTAGGAATAGATGGAGGAGAAGAGAAAATAAACGTTGGAATTTTGATGATGGTGCTAGACTTGCAAGATGTGCATTCTAGCACCAATTATGATTATATACAATACATTATTGATAAAATGCATGAGGGATTTGTCTCTATGCAGAAGAGGATGAAGGACCCCAAGGAGAAGGAACCTAGGTTTTTCCATTATTCTATCTTGATGCATTTTTTATTGCATTTTAACTATGGGATCATGAATGTGAATAGCTTGAATCCTCAAAGGATTTTTTAGGACCGACCTAATCCTATTCAATTTTGGGTTAGGATATGTAATTATACATCCAAGGACTATGAATTTTTTGGATTTGAAAATTGGATTGTATATCCATTAATGCAGAGCATGGGTATCAGCAAAACCAGACTCCTAGTAAAAGTGCTACAGTTGTTGAGACCTTGTGAGTATGTGGACAAGTGGGAGGGTGACCATAATTGGGGAGACTTATTTTTCAAAGAAAATTTTACTATGATTAGGGTATATGGATGCACACATCCATCTCATGTCCTACCCTATCATGTACCATCCAGAGTTGCAGCTATGGAGTTTATCTGGCAGTTGTTGTTAACTGACAATGAACATTTTGCACCACATAGGAAGGGGACCTTAACCCCTAGACAGTTTAAAATCTTTCAATTTACTATTGGTAAGGCTGCCATTGATTTGGTGAGCACATAGCTGGAGAGCTGCAAGATGAGAGAAACATTATACAGATACATTGACCCAGAAGGATTCATTATAGGAGCTAGGAAACTCCTGACTCCTGCCATCCCCAATACAAATGTACATGGTTTTTGTGTGGAAGAGGATGCCATAAGAAATCTCCTTGATGAAGATGAGATAAGGACAAGAAGAGAAAGAATTCAGGAATTACTGAATTTAGAAAAGAAAATGAGGAGAAATGGATTTTCATTTGGAGGGTTTTACCATGACTTACCTTATTTTGGGTAACGCCCCGCCAGGGAACCCAAGAGGACTAAACATCTAATCTCTAAAGATGAAGTCAATTTTTTTTTATAAAACTATTACAATGCACATACTAAAAAGCATCGATACACATATGCTCACAAAACATGAATACAACATAACTGAGATTTCCTATTCCTCATAGGTTCCCTAACACTTCTACTCAAACAATATTAATTAATCTAATTACATTTAAGAGTTTCATAATGAGTTACAAGTATAACATATTTATAAACCTTCAGAATAAATGAC